>BKCP01000001.1:2031800-2054167 GCA_008636005.1 Striga asiatica
CAAAGATCTGCTCTAAATTTTCCAATCGCTCAAATGTATAAAGCAAAGTCTAAGAGACCAAAGCTTCAACACCTAAAAAAGTTCTTTAAAAAAAAAAATCTTTCGGCTTTCTAAAATCGTTGTAACTTTTCATTCTTGTGTTCGTTTAATCTCTTCGGAATGGCCCCTAATTTATTTTCTGAACTTGACATCGATTTCTTGTTCGGGAGCTTGTGTTTCCAATACTCCGTGCACTCGTGATGTGGATCGAGTGCCTCAATTACCTGAGTACATTATACTCTAAAAATTAGCATTCGTATAAAGGATCAAATTAACATTGAAAATAATATGTCCCAAGTTGTAATTATGTTTCTAGATGCTCGAATTTTAAGGGTGTACCTGAACAATGGACAGAGAACGAAAACCAAACATTTTGATTCTCTTCGCTTTGCTCGATACTCGTTTGTTTGCTATCTTAGTACAGTTCGGCCTATCGCTTTGCTTCGTTCGTTGGGTTGACGAAGTTGAGTCGACGTTGCCAAGAGAGGATAGGTAACCGATTCCAATCCCTGGTATAAGGTTAGGCCAATGCATTAGACTTCCTATCTTTCAGTATTGTATCGTACGAAGAAAGACTAAGATATGCTCAGCTCGTTGATGCTAGTCGAGGGCTGTAGAGTTGGTAATCCTTTCTTGCTCAAATATATTTGCTTCGTTATATCTTGATTAAGTCTCAACAGAACCATTTCCAAGCATTGCTCAGCTGAGCCGCACACAAAAGTCTCATTTGGTTGCTCCTCCAGAGTGACCTGTTAAAAGAAAAATTTTCAAATTTGTTTTAGCGATTATTGAAAAGAATGTGCAAATTATTTGTTTCATTTTATTCCACGTTCTTCAAAATGCGTGTTAAACACCGAACGAGAATGCTTTTCTTGCTTTTACGATTTGCATTTGTTTGCTGTGTGTTGCAGTATCTGCTCGAACAAGTTTACGTGTCTTAAACACGCGAATCGTATTTCTTGTTGTGATCAAGAAGATAATAAAGCCATCTATTTGTGACACACTATAGACGAACTGAAAACATTGATACTCTCAAAATATGCCCCAAATATGATAAAGCAGTACTTAAAGTGCTGCTAAACTGAAAATGCACATTGATGCTCTCAAAATATGCCCCAAATATGATAAAGCCTCTGTACGAAACCAGTACTTAAAGTGCTGCTAAACTGAAAATGCGCATTAACAAGAGTGGCGCATTTAAAACAACTTTTTTTAAAAAACAAAAACCAAAACTTGTCTCTTTGCATTCAGCACTACTTCAATAACCAAAACCATGGCCCGCAGTTCTTCTCTCTGAACTCCACTTTGAAAGGAATTGTTGCCCCGTTCTTGACATTCCATTCCACCTCGGCCTTCACTACGCCAATTACGCCCTCTATGAAAAGGGCCCTCTTTTTCGTCTTGCCTTTGCTGCCAAACCTGCGGCATATGTAAAGATCAACTTTCTGGAAGTACATGCTTTGGAAGTTATGGCGCTGGATCGATTTGTTCACATGTAGCCCCAGTACTGCAGCAACTTATAGAATTCAAATCATAAAGCAAACAAGTATGTATTCAGAAAAGTAAATGGCATTCAAACCCAAAAAAGTACACTCGCGTGGATCCTTTTTTACTGTCGCATCAAAGAGCTGTTTTGCCAAGATGAAGTAGGCAATCCATACAGGATATCGCGCTGGTTGTGTATATAATATGGATGTATACTTTTCATAATTTAATACAATTATGTATATATATATATATATATATATAGCAACAATATGGAAATTAGTAATTAAAATATAGATTCAAAATTCGTTAAACGATTTGACACAAACATTCCACATAATGTCAGTTTTATTTTAACATAATTAAGCCCCTATATTTAAACTGACTTTCGTCCATGGCCCAATGCTCAGAAACCTAAATATACCCATATAGTCTAAACTCAGACTGCTCCTCTTGTTTGGGGAACACGAAAAAAAAAACCCTTTCGACATGGGGATATTCAATCTCTCCAAATCGTTTTTCATTCGTTCTGCAAAATCCGTGGTCAGCAACTTCAAAAAGTCACAAATCAAGAGTTGCGCATCATCAGGCGACATCGTCTTCCCCCCATTTCGCGATGTAAGTAAATTTCATTTCATTTCCCCGTATGCTATTTTCAGAAGTACAACTCTGTTTTAATGGCCCATAATTGTGGTTGAAGAAGAAAGAAAGAAGTATAGGCATGTGTGTGTTATGTTTTTGGCATTGGTTTTGTGGTATGTATTTGCTGGGTTTTGGACTACTGTAAATTAGTCAATGACTTATAAAACAAATAAATCAGAATTAGGAAACCATTTTTTAATGAATAGTCATAAGAAAAAACGTAATTAAGAAAAAATAAACATAAAAAAATTTTTGGAATTACTTTCCAAATCAAATCAGTTTGTTATAAAGATAATAAAGGAGCAATTTATCTTATTAATTGCAAAAGAAAAAGGGAAAAAAAAAAGACAAATACCACATGTTTCTTCATTTGTGGGTCCGCATCTCTCCACTCAAATATTATTGTTTGGAATGCACGCTCCAACCTATGAAACATGAATAAAGCTGTCAATTTGGCCCGCAGCCCGCGGGCCGCCCTGCCCCGCCCCGCCCAATCCCGCTCCGCAAAAATGGCGGGTTGGGCAGGGACTTTCTAGGCCTGTTGGAGAGAGGGACCTTATTTAAATATATATATATATATATATATGTTAATGTTATAGTTATTAACTTATATTAAATTACAATCAATATCAGATACAGATACAGAATACAGTATAGTACAGATGCATTTGCAGATACAGAATGCATATCAGATACAGAATACAGTACAAATTTTGCTGAAATTGGACTGTAATATAATATAATGTTTATGAAGATGAGCTGAATTGGGGAAACTCTGATGATTCTGGTTTCCATGAAAGGTATGAGGATTGAGGGGTTTTTTATTCAAAGAAAATGCTGCAGAGTTTTTTTCTTAAAAAAAGGAGGGGGGGGGGGGNAGGTTTGTACTTTCAAAACCCACCATAAACCTATTGCTAAAGGTGCTCTTAGCAAACACACCTATATTATTTACTAAAATTTAATAAGGCACATTAATCATTCCAATATTAAAAAACTATGACAAATAAGAGTAATAATAAAATCAAGAAGACAAGATGAATGCGAATAAAAAAACCAAAAACCATGAGTACTATGGCAACTAAGAGTAATACTAAAATCAAGAAGACAAGATGAATATGAATAAAAAAACCAAGCCAAACAAAAGGGATGAGGATGACAAAACCATAGTTCAAAGAGAATTATGTCCACATGTTGGTTTTATTGGTTTTTCATGTTTAAAATGGACTTGGCTAAATAATATCAAAATGGAAACTTAGCCTAGTACTATATGGGTATAAAAAAACATAAAAATAATATTAACATGGGTCTAAAAGGAACTTACAAATCAATACTGGCGTGGATGCACTCATTTTAGCCGGCCTGGGTTCCACGTACCACTCAGCCCATATCCGATTCCATATCGGAGTTCAAAACAATACCTCGGCCGAGATCGACATCGAGCTCGATA
The DNA here is from genome assembly GCA_008636005.1 of Striga asiatica. Taxonomy (NCBI): domain Eukaryota; kingdom Viridiplantae; phylum Streptophyta; class Magnoliopsida; order Lamiales; family Orobanchaceae; genus Striga; species Striga asiatica. The sequence goes on from BKCP01000001.1 coordinate 2,035,414, forward strand.
AAAGTGGATACCACATATTCTATGGGGTAAGGTATAAACACCATATAGTCCTTGAGCTCTCCCCTAATTTATATTTTTACAAAAGGATATATATCCTTTATAAGACATGGGGCCGCAGAGAATTTATGATTTACAAAATAATATGTATCTGGATTATACATGTAGAAATTTTATTGCATATACAATATATTTTTGCATTTAAATTTATTGTTGAATGATATTGCTATTTACTAACAAATTATTGTTGAATGATGCAGCTACAGTTGTATTTGTATATTTGTGTTAAATTTTGTTCTTTGTAGATAGTATATCCTAATTCGATTTATAATATTTTCTTTAGAAAATATTGGTTACAAATCTGGACAAGATCTCCCTTGCTTGTGAGATTTAATATTTGGATGGGGCAGCCAGAAAAAACCGGAACATGATCTAGAAGAAACACAAGTCTCTTCCGTGTCTTTCCACTTCCCTCTGGTCTTGTTCCGTTTCGTTTTCTTTCTGGCTGCCCCATCAAAATATTGAATCCCACAAGCAAGTTTGGGGATTTTGTCAGATTTGTAATCAATTTTTTCCAAAGAAAATATTAAAAATCGAATTAGCATTATGGAAAACACTGATCTACATTATTCAATCTAATTTCTTGTTGAAATGTGCTCAATATATACTATCTACAAAGAACAAAGTTTAACACAAAATTACAAATACAATTGCAACTACATCCTTTTAACAATAAATTTATTTTAAATAGCAACATCATTCACCAATAAATTTAAATGCAAAAATATATTGTATATACAATAAAATTTCTACATGTATAATCTAGATATATATTTTTTTGTACAACATAAATTCGGAGAATAAATGTAAATGCAAAAATATATTGCATATACAATAAAATTTCTACATGTATAATCTAGATATATATTTTTTTGTACAACATAAATTCTCTGCAGGCCAGATCTCTTTTATATCTATAAAGGATATATAACTTTTTGTAAAAATTTAAATTAGGGGAGAGCTCAAAGACTATCCGGTGTTTATACCTTACCACATAGAATGTGGGAGCATAAAAGGAAAAAAAAAGGTTGGATGGCGATCAAACTTTACCTAGCCAAGGTGTGCGATAGAGTGAGTTTACGACTTGATTTTGGATACACTTGGATCCCGTCATTATTAACGGAGGGAATCATGAATATACTCCAAAGTGGGTCAGGGGTTAGTTTAAATCCTCTTTCAGAGGAAATGAGATTTTTTCCATAAAACTTTTTGTAAAACATAAACTCTTAGCTATGCAACAAAATTTCTAACGATTACATACCGGGAAGGCCAGAGAGCTACCTACCTACTACTTACAGAGCTACAGGGAGGCGTTTTGTATGGCACATTCGCGATGGGGCCCACTTGGAATCTCCTGTGGACGAGACTCGTGGACAAACATGTAGGCCATGCCGAAAACCGTGATACCTAGACCCTGCCACCAGTTGTGGAGGTTTGTATGTGCATGCAATGCACTGGATAATATCCCTCCTATGAATATTATATTATTTGCTTTGACTGTAATTTTGATTTATTGGTAATTACTAAAGAAAAATAAATAATTATTAAAATAAATTACAATGCTTACAGCATCAAAGCAGAGCCCAACTTAACCCTACCTCTCTTCCAAATTTTTTGTTTCCTTTTTTCGAATCCTCTCTTCCACATTTCACTTCGGCCTTTTGAATTTTCAAACATGGGCTTCCTAGGTTTACTCTCCAAAAAACATGCTACAAAATCGATTTGGTTCACATTGAGGAGTCTTTCACGCACAATCGAATCAGAGCCCTATCAACGGACATCACAAAGCACAAAATCTGAATTGCTCTCATCTCAAGGCCGAAATCCCAAATCCCACTGAGTGCCCACCTCCCACTAAGATTCCAAATCCCCTTGAGTGTTCCAGAGAAGAGATGAAGGTTAAACAAACGATTTTTTTAGAAAGAAATCTACCTTCATCTCTTCTCTGGAACACTCAAGGGGATTTGGAATCTTAGTGGGAGGTGGGCACTCAGTGGGATTTGGGATCCCAGTGGGATTTCGACCTTGAGATGAGAGCAATTTGGATTTTGTGCTTGTGATGTCCGTTGATAGGGCTCTGACCCGAGTGTGCGTGAAACTACTCCTTAATGTGAACCAAACTGATTTTGTAGCATGGTTTTTGGAGAGGAAACCTAGGACTCTCATGGCCAGATCTGAAAATTGAAACGGCCGAAGTGAAATGGGAAAGAGAGGATTCAAAAAAAGAAAAAAGAAATGTGGAAGAGAGGTAAGGTTAAGTTGGGTTCTGCTTTGGCGCTGTAAGCATTGCAATTTATTTTAATAATTTTAATCATTTATTTTTTCTTTAGCAATAACCAATACATCAAAATTCCAGTCAAAGCAAATAATATTCATAAGAGGGATATTATACAGCATGCACATACTAACATACAAACCTCCACCAATTGGTGCAGGGTCTACGTATCACGATAGTTTGTCCACGATGGTCTCGTCCAATGAATTGGTACTTATTTTTCAGTTGTATGAAAAAAGAACGTAGGAAAAACATTTTATATAACTCAAATATCTGAATATTTCTATCACTCTATGGTTGCAACTCAAAAAACACTTATGTTTTCACTCCACATATCAATTTAAACGAATTGTATTAGCTAGAATAATCCAATTTTTAAGTTCTTCATATAATACTATGATTGGGCACTGACATAACAAAGTAATATAAAGAACATCTCACTTTATATTATACATCATCATATATCATGAGTCATAATCTTCAAAAAAAGTGAGATTAAAGGAATTCCATACCTCAAATAATATAGAATAGCCGATCTCACAGTTTCAACCTGTATTTTTCCAGCGGTAATTATTCTTTTGTATCTATTTTTTCATGGGCATCACTGCTAGTAATATCCAAACATACATGAAATTTGTAAGGAACATGTCACACATAGATATCAAAGAAAATAATCCACAAAAGTTGAAGTAGAGTATTTAAGAGTATTTAATCCACAATATAATGTTAATAAGTCTTAATAGTAATAAGAACGCACATGAAGCACCAGCACAGTGGAAACGGGAACTAATCCAAAAAACAGTTCCTAAATAGGTGCTCACGAAAATCTATTGATAGTACCAAAAAGTTCCTATGTTAGTTATATAGCACAAGCACACACACATACACACACACAAAAACCAGATTTTGATGTATGCGGATAAATATAGACAAAACATTTTGAAAAAATATTTCTCAAAATCCATGAAGAAAAAAGAAACAAAATGAGTTGGAACCCAATTCTCTCACCATCAAGAAATCATCTCCTCATGAGGAGACCTCCTTGTTATTGTTGGTAACATGCTTTTCCATTAGCCGATCTGATGGTTGTGTACTGATTGCAGCCGGAATTTTACCTCTGATAGAAGAAGGGTAAAGCAGAAAACAAAAAAAAAGGCAGTGATCAGAAGAGTTTTTTAGGTTTCAAGATTTTTTTCTCTAAAATTAAAAACCATTGAGTCCTTAGAGTGAAATATGTACCACAATAGGGCTGACAGTGTCCAGTGTAATAAAGAGAGTTTTTTGATGACCTTTCCAGGTAGATCTCGGCTGAATATCTAAAGAGGACTGAAAAATCTTCATAATTAAATATGATCACAATTAAAGAACCAAAAAGGCATGCAAGGTGGTATAAGATTAACTTAGTAAAAGGCCAAAGATTGGACTCTGCACCTCTCAAGCAAAATATTGATCAGCTTACAATTGGTTGGGAGATAAAGCTCCAACTTCATGACGATAACAATCTTGAAATTTACAGTTAAGCAGGCTAGAAAAATGGATATGCATGCCAGATTCTAAAAAAAGAGGTCCGGCGGAGGCGGCAGGTGATTGAGACACAATTGCAACACTTATTAAAGGTTTGATATTTTTTTGCCAAATTGAAAAAGTTGAGTTTTATTTGCAATTAAACAAAAGGTTAAATTTTATTTGCAATTAACCCAAAAAAAAAACTGTTGGCCGTGAAAAAAACATATTATTTCACAATTATAAATATAAATATGATTAATTTTCATTAAACAATTTCTCTTTCAGAAAAAAGTGGTGGGACAAATTTTTGCATGATTATATGATCAAAAAATATTTAAAACATCAATATTTTAATGCATTAAAAACCATACTTTCAGCAATAAAAAAGTCATATTAAATGGAAATTGGCAAAGTCAAAGAATGAGGATTGACAAGACATTGTACGTAATGGCAGATTGTTGCATAATATAGAAATATCAAGCATAATTAATAATCAACAAAAAAAAAAGTCAAATCTACATGAAAAAATCAAAAATAAAAAAACACAGCAAATTATTTGGAACATTATTAGACACTATACAATATAGAAAGAAAAATAATTTGATTTCCCTATCATTATCAACATATTCAACTTTTACCAAGACATCTGTCTTTATATTAAAATCGACTTTTTGCGTAAAAGTTTTAAAAATAAAAATTCCTACAGATTCTTTTAAACATTAAACAAGAAATTCCTAATATGCAATAAATATATCTAAACATATTTGTTATAAACTTACCTAATATTTCCAAATTTTGAACAAAATACTAAAAATTTTGGAAAAATTCGGCAAAAGACTTTGAACTTCAAAAAGCGATTTTGAACAAATGTTAGCAAAGCTTCACTTACTGATATGATGAGAAGGACGAGAAAGAATTGAACTATTTAGTGTTCAAAATCTGAACAAAATACATAAAAGTTACATATGTATGTTATAAACAGATATGAACATATATGTTATAAACTTACCTATATATTTGTTAGTAGAGCTGATCTGTTAGAAACTTAAACTATTTTTTCAAACCCTGAACAAAATACATAAAAGATTGAAAAAGTTCAACCAATGTCATGTTCTCTTCGAAAAACGATTTCGAAAAACATCTAAATAATTCTGAATCTATATATATATAATTGCTAGCCAAGCAATAAATTTTACCTAATAAATAAAACATAATAATGGAAAAATGGAAATTTCGAATCTAAAAGCATCACACCAGCGGCTTAAACCTTCCAATTACTGTATTTGCCTAATTGCCTTACACAAAAGGTTACTTATTCTGTAACATACAATTTTTCGTAACGGCCCCGATTTTAAGCCTCAACCATATTTCTCCATCAAAGGAAAAATGGAAATATCATACGCCGCCTATGACACCGCACTAATTCCATTGATCTAAACCTTTAAAGTTGCGGTTACAAAAATCCTGCTTTGCAAATATCCAACCTCCCCCACCAAAAAATCAAATTAGCAGATCAAGTACATTTTCTCAATGCATAATTTATAGTCGAAATTTGATCAACACCAATTATGATAAACCAACGAGTAGACCGTCACTGTCGTGTAAATTAAAAGCTTAGAAAAATAATCAAAATATTATAAGCTTTTTCTTTTCTATTTTAAAACTAGTGTTTTCTTCTTATTTTCTAGTTTTATAATGTTTCTATGCTATATTTATTTTAGATTCTAGGATTTGTTAGTAGTTAGATTGATTTATGATATAGTTCTTGTTCTTACAAAAATTTAGGAACTATTGTTTATTTTGAGACCGAGAGAAATTAGATATCAATTAATCTATAATTTAACTTGTTCGACTTGTTTGAGTGAAAAGTTAAATTAACTAGTGATTATGTAAAATTTAATAAGTTTTGGATGAAGTTAAATGTTTCATGAATTAATTAATTCTAATTTTTCTGCTTAGGTTAATTTCTTTTCTTAGTTTATAATCATCACTCTAGGTTAATATTTACTCATCGTTATTTTGATAATTAATTAATTTTAACCACTATCTCTTTAAAATCTCTATAGCGGAGTGTGATATAACCATGCTGGGAATACGAATTTGCTTCCCGCTTTCTATAGTTACTCCATAAACTTATAGATAGCTAATTAGCGAACACACCTATATTATTTAGTAAAATTTAATTAGGCACATTAATCATTCCAATATTAAAAAGCTATGACTAATCCCCTCTACATATATATCCCAAATGTACTGAGTCTAAGTGGCATGGTCGAATGCTTCGGCTACGGGATCCTACGTGGCAAATTTTCATGCTTCATTCGACTTGGATAAATTTTGATTTACTATCAATCCAAAAATAATTAAGTTTGGAATTTTATTAAATATTTATAGTACTTTTTAAAAGCATTAATTATATTACATTTCCTATTCTAGAGGCATAATTTTCTTTCCCCAATCTTTCTTTATTTTTTCATATTTCTTTTGAATTGTGAAAAAAATTATAATTTAAATTATAAGTATATTTAAAAGTTAATAAATTTTTTTTAGTAATTTTTTATATGTAATATATCAAATTAATCATCTCTTGATGAGCTACGAATTGACACATATATTGTACATATAAATAAATAAATAAATATATTTATCTTTATAATAAAAATTAAATTACCTATTATCATTTAAAAATAAATATATTAAAATAATTTAACTACAAAGTTAAAAAATGATATAATTTTAAAAAAAAAAAACTATCATAATATATGATGGTAAGTCGTATAAGTGATGAATGTTATTTTAAATATAAATAGCAATATAGTTATTTAAAAAACTATTTGAAAATTAAAACAATTATTTATTATTATTATTATTTTAATTTTAATTTTAAAAAGTATTATTTATTATTATTATTATTATTAAAAAGTATTATTATTATTTTAATTTTAAAAATAACTTTCTTAACAATACATGGGTATTGTAGTAATAATAGTAATAATAAAATCAAGAAGACAAGATGAATACAACAACAACAACATAACCTTTTAGTCCCAAGCAAGTTGGGGTAAGCTGGGAAGACAAGATGAATGTGAAATTAAAAAAAACCAAAAACCATGAGTACTATGGCAACTAAGAGTAATACTAAAATCAAGAAGACAAGATGGATATGAATAAAAAACCAAGCCAAACAAAAGGGATGAGGATGACAACAACATAGTTCAAAGAGAATTATGTCCATATGTTTTTCAGTTTAAAATGAACTTGGCAAAATAATATCAAACTGGAAACTGTCCTAGTACTAATATGGGTCTAAACAACTTACAAATATTAATAACATGGGTCTAAAGGAAACTTACAAATCAATACCGGCGTGGATGCACTCATCTTAGCCGGCCTTGGTTCCGCGTACCACTCAGCCCATATCCGATTCCATATCGGAGCTCAAAATAATACCTCGACCGAGATCTAGCTCGATAAAAGCGGATGCCGGAAATACCGTCCTAGATCTGGCTAAGTAAGCTGCGGATAACACAACTACCGTCCACATAATCATTGATCCTGCAATAAAAATTGAAACTTATTGAAAGTCAAATTATATGTTTATAGATGGTATGTTGAATGATTGATGGTATGTTAGAAGTGTACCAAATCTATGAACTGTAATGGCTTAAAGGATCTGGCTGTAGACCCTATGGCTAGATACATAGTTGCTCTTTGAGAAAAGTTCCTTTTTTTTTTCTTTTGTTTGCTCTCAAGTTTTTATGTGCACAGGTGAAAATAATTCTTGTTCAGTGTATACAAATTTGCATTCTGTTTACCTCCTCTGTATGAGTGGAATTAAGTCGAGAAAACACTGGGTCAGTCGTGTCATGTTGATTTCCAGTTGGGGTTATATTTTGTTGATTTCCAGTGAATATAACCCCACATTTTTCTTAGCTAGGACTTAACAATTTATATTCTTTTTAGTACCATTTATTGTTTTCCCCTGTATTATATCAGCATAATTATGTGTTAAGATGAACAGCAGGCAACAGCATATTACAAGATGTTGTTGGTCTCGTATGCACCGGGATAACTATTAGAGCTACGTACTTTTTCCACAAATATGCATAAAAAATATCATACTTAAAATAACAACAAAAGACATAATAGAATAAGTATTTATAATGAAGTTTCCTCACACAAGAATTTGCATACAAGTTTCATGACATTTGTTGGATATGTTGCCAAATTGAGTTATTTTATTATTGGACATGTTATCAAATTGAGTTAAAAAAGTAAACTAACTAAAAACGCACATAACTCTAGTTTTTGGGTAAATTTCCAGTTTTGTTGGAGTTTTGCAGCACCTAGCACTGTTATACGCGACAGCCACTCGTACGTTTAGTTCATCTAGTTAAGGCTCGAAAATAATAAAAAAGTTTGATTTGTCTTGTTAAGGTCCGGAATAATATTTTATTTTATGTAACTCAATTTATTAATATTCATGTTCAACTCGTTAATATTGATAAATGAGCATAGCTCGAGTTCGTTTATCAACTTGTTTAGTTAACAACTCGGCTCCACTCATGTACACCTAGGATCTCTATTCGGCTCGACTCATTTACAATTATTAGAAATAGGCATGACCGCAAGAAAGAAATACATAAACTGATTAAAGACCATATTTCCCTTTTTTTTGTTCACTCTCTTTTCGTTTTTTTCCTTCCCAAGCAAAATAGAAGAAATCATTAAGAGGGAATAGTGGAAGTTAGTTAGAACCGCCCAAATAAATTCGAGAAAAAGCCTCTAATCAGTGTTGTTATTTGCACATTAGAAGTAAATAAATAGCTGTGCGTGCTGAAAATCCCATTTCCATTAATCTCAAGAAAAGTGATCAATTAACCGATCAGAAAAAGAATAAACCTAAATAAAGTGTCCATTTTTCTTATTGGATTTCTGTAAAAATCTAATCTTTAGTTTCCACAGTTGAGATTTGAAATTTTCTACTGATATTGGTTTCTTGGAAAAATTACATTTTAGGTGAAAAATGTGATCTTTTGCAATAGAATTTGCTCCTTCATGGATTCAATTCAAAGTTTAGCGTCTCTTTATTTTTATTATGAGTTGAGCATTGTTTTGTTTAGTAAGGTTAGAAGTTGGCAATTCTTGGTTTCATTTTAAACATGACAATTCTTACTAGTATTCAAAAGTACTTTTTTGGTTGAAAATTCTACTTTCCAAATCGACTTTCAAGACTTTATCATCTTTGATGTCCATTAACTCACATAATTTTAACTATCATTTTATTTCATCTCTCACCTATTTTTACGTTGAATCAAATTTAATTATTTTATTCTAAATATTATTTAATATACCACTAACAACAAATCATATCACTTTATTCAAAAGTAACCAAACTAGACCAAAAAATTCTTATATCCAAGCAACATTAATATTCTTAGCAAACAATATGTCATCCACATTCTTAACATAACTATATGCAAGTAGATAGAATAAGAAACAAAAAACACTAGCCACAATAGCATAGTATTGTCTGGAGTATGGACTAAACTCCACTTAAAAAAGAGGCACAGGAACTACTAATCGATAAGCCAGAAATGTTACTATGCAATGAAACTCCACTTCATAAAGAGGCACAGTAACTACAAGCCAGATGTTGACTATGGAATGAAATTCCACTTCAAGTAACTACTAGTAAATAAGTAGAATAATGGCTGGCGTGCTCCTCTGACAGTGAATGGAATGTGATTACCATCTTTGTCCAGTTTCTTTTAAATCTCGCAACCAATCAAGAGACAAACCCCTCAGTAAAAAAGGAATCTAGTTTCTTCCTCTACCGCATGAATGGAGTGTCACTTCCTGGAAGTAGAGACTTTGAAACTTTGTGTGTGAGATACCGGTTCGGAGTCAGCCCAAGCCCTGAAATTTAAATCAATAGGCATAAATTATCTATCATGCATTCTACTAAAAATAAATTGAAACTCAAACCTCATACTAACATGGGTTGGACTTCATCAACTGATCGAAAGTATACTTGGTTAGCCAAAAATATTCTCTTTATTAGTCAGCGGTCCATACTTACGCCACGCGTAAAGCATATTTCTCTGGTCTGAAATATGCTTTATGCGTGGCGTAAGCATGGACCGCTAACTAATCTAAGCCGAGGAGCATACTTCTGGCTGACCAAGTATACACTTTCGATCAGTTGATGAAAGTCGACCCATGATAGTATGAGTTTTGAGTTTCAATTTATTTTTGGCAGAATGCAAGATAGACAATTTATGTGCATTGATTTAAATTTCAGGGCTGACTCTGAACCGAGGCATCTTACACACAAATTTTCAAAGCCTCTACTTCCAGGAATTTACACTTCATTCATGCGACAGAGGAAGAAACCAAATGTCTTTTTTTACTGAGGGGTTTGTCGTCTTGATTGATTGCGAGATTTAAAAAAAAGTGGACAAAGATAGTAATCACATTCCATTCATTGTCAGAGTCAGAGGGGCACGCCAACCATTATTCTACTTATTTACTAATAGTTACTTGAAGTAAAATTTCATTCCATAGTCAACATTCCATAGTCAACATCACTGTGCACTCTATATTCTATTGATTGCTTATACTTCACGGTTGATTTTTTTGTTATTTAATATTTGACCAATGATTATTTTCAAGTAAAATGGATTGGATTCCTTGTAAAGGTAGCTAAAGAAATGATAAGATAATGAATGAGACTTTTGGTTTGCCATCAAATTTAAATTGATCCCCAAACAAGGATGTTCAAAAAATCTCGAAGCAAATACAATAAATGTACATTCATTTTTACCTAATTAAAATTATACAATAATTTTTGTGAGCACTATAGGGTAACATATATATCACATTCTTACTTGGTTACAATTAAAAATATGTGCATATAAACAACACATTTATTTTAAACAAAAATCTATATAAAGATTATATGTTTGGAATGCAAGTAGACAAAAAAAAGGATGCTTGGACAAAAAAAAAATCTCAAAAAAAATCTAAACATTTTTAACTCAAACCATTTTTTTAACTCAACTATAACTCAACCTCACTATCATTAATATTATCAATATAATTAAATAATATCAATCAATCATTCTTACACACCACATCAACTTTAATTTATTATTCATCAACTCATATAATTTTAACTATCACTTTACATCATTTCTCAGCTACTGTTCCATTAAATCCAACTTAATTATATTATTCTAAATATTATTTTAATATGCCCAATGACAACTACCTATACTACCTTTATCAAAATTAACCAAACCAAAATATTTAAACAAACAAAAAGTTCTTATATCCAAGCACACTCTTGTTTGGAATGCAAGTAGACAGAAAAAAGNTTCTGAAAATTAGCAAAAGCATCGTATGAAATAAACAACCACTTCAAAAAAAGCACATAATCACTAGCGAGAAGCCAAAATGTTGGCTCGTGATTTTCTGTAAAGTAGACGATCAATGGTATGAGGTCATCTTCTTGATCTAGGCTCTATTCAACTCGGCCGTCTATGATGACAATGGTGCCCTCGACAAAATAGATTTTCAATTTGTCCACATGTATACGGAAATCTTCTGAGAGTAGAAGCTTGTAAAGTTTCTGGCGGGGAATTGGTTGATTTGTAAGTTGACCAAAGTCAAACCCTGTAATATGTCACTATTATGTTGTCTGACAATTATTTATACTAAAATAGAAATTGACAGGAAAGTACTTACAGGGGTCGGTGTTCGCTACCCAGTCGAAGGTGCTTTCCGTTATCATAAAATATGATATGTGGTCGAGCTGTTGTCGCCCCATACTTGCGATAGGCGTACAACATGTTTCGGAGTGCCACTCTGAACACTCTTGTATCACATGCACCGTTAGAATTGATGTTAAGAATAATCTTAGCAATATTTTAGACAAAAGAAAATAAACTGGTGAATTTCACTTATTTCTCACTCAATAATTGGTTTAGCCCAATCGAAGAAGTTGTTAGGTCGGATTTTCCAACAACCTCCCCGATTGGACTAAACCAATCATCAAGAAATAAATGAATTTCATCAGCTTCTTTTGTTTTGTCTGAAATGAGTGTCGAACACATAAAATATATTGCTAAAATTTTTCCTAACATCAACTCTAAGTATGACAGTTCAGAGCGGCATTACGAAACATGTTGTACGTCTATCGCAAGCATGGGCCAATGACACAGCTTGACCACGTATCATATTTTATGATAGCTAAAAGCACCTGGGTTGCGAGCACCGACCTCTGCAAGTACTTCCAATGAATGAATGTCAATTCTATTTTAGTATAATGCATTGTCAAACTACTTAATAATGACATATTACGGGGTTTGGCATTGGCCAACTTACAAAGCACCGCCAAAACTTTACAAGCTTCTACTTCTAGAAGATTTCCGTATACATTTGCGAATATGGGGAAAATCAAAGATCTTATTTTGTCGAGAGCACCATTGACATCACAGACGACCGAGTTGAAGAGAACTTGGATGAAAAAGGTGACCCCATAACATTCAATATCTACTTTACAACGTCTACTTTACAGGAAATCACGAGCCAACATTTTGGCTTCTCGCCTAGTGATTATCGAGCCAACATTTTGGCTTCTTGCCTAGTCATTATCGGTGAAAGTGCTTTTTTGAAGTGGTTGTTTATTCCACAATACTCTACTAATATTCAGAAAACATATTTGAAATGCCCTTATTTTTCTTTGTCTACTTGCATTCCAAATGTTGAATCAAGATGACCTATTTGAAGAAGCTCTTTACCGTATATTTTACAATTTACAATTTTTTATTATTTCAAATTGATTTTTACATTTTTTATTTATTTTACCATTATTATTTCTTGTCCATTGCAAATGGAGCTGGAAGAGTCATTGATGACAATTCTTCTGGCATAGTGCTAATAATTAACTAGATCAAAATGACTCAATTAAATTCTAGTGTTTCTTCTATTAGTGAAGTTTCTAGGAAAAAAAAAAATATATCAAACAGCGCAATGCACCTTGAGTCGCTACGGAAACAACCTCCTTGTATAATTACAAGGGTAAGGTCTGCGTACAACTGACTCCCAAGCCCCAACCTATTGGGAGTATACTGGGTATGTTGTTGTTGTTGTTGTTGTTGTTTACCATTATTATTTCTGTTTTATTATAATATTAGTTGGGCTAGACTGTTTTGGGTTGAAGTGGTTGGTTATTTGGTGGGCTATGATGATTACAATTAACTCAAAGATGGGCCCAAAATTTGTAAGGTTTGATGGCCAGTGCCGAACCAGGTCCAGGGAGAAATAGAAAAGCTAACCACCATGGCGGTTTAGCCCAAATAGTATGGTTGTGGCCCAAATTAAATTCCTTGCGGATTAATTGTTATGGAAAACATGACGAAGTCTAGTGTAAGGTGGCACCCTATTAAAATTGGGCCAAGTGGATGGCAGACCCCAAAAATGATAACGATCGAGACTCATCATCAGCTTATATGATGTTTTAACAACTTCAATCATCAAGAAAGTGAGAAATTCAATCATAGCAGTATCCAATTAGAGAAAAATTGAAAACGAAAAAGAAAAAAAAAATCACAAGTTGGTAATATCCTAGTATAAACAATANTTAATTAAAAAAAAAAAGTAAAATGAAAAGGCAATCACACGTGCTTTGAGAAGGAAATGTTTTTTTTTGTCATCAATAAAGATGAAAATGTAATTGCTCAAAAACGACTAGAGGATATAACGTGTAAGTGAAGAATACATTCAGTCTAGTGAGGAAATGTGTGTCAATGATTGGTATTCAATGGTTAATTTCACTATGTTAGAGCAAAAACTGAAAAATGTAACTACAATAGCCCATAACATTCATATGCCAAAACATCCAAACATTCTCAATAACAGCATATGCAAACAGCAAAACATTTAAATCAAAGGCACAAATTCTAAAAGCATATAAATTTTGGTTTATAAGGACACTGACCTGATAGTAGGGGCAGAATCACATTGCACCAACTTATGATGCATGATTCAAGAAGATTCTACTTCTCAGTTTGAAGTTGACCCAGTTCGGAAGTGCACCGGAAGTGCGCCGCTCAAGCAAGGACCTGAGATTCATGTGCTGAACAAACAAACACATATAAGATAGGCAACCAAAATAACCTTTCTAGCACGGTCAATTAATTAACATTCTCGGTCATTTCCCTGGCCATGGATTCTAAATAAAATTACATTGATCAGCCTAAATTGCACCAGCCAACAAATAGTAAACCCCAATTACACCCCTCCCACATGACAAGATGATCAAAAACACTATTTTGAATCTAAGACCTCAATCAGATTCAGAAGCATATCACACACAGCAGATGAAATTTCTTTGAGGCACTACAAAATACAGTACATGAGAACACTACACACGGCATATCACATCATAGACGATTGAGACATTAAACAGTAAAAACAAAGAACCTTCTGGAAATAAAAGAAAATTTAAAGAATAAAGCTAATGAGGATTCCACTCTAATGTATATCATAAATATTATATAAAAACCAATGCATCTTAAAGATCAAACAAGTTCGTACAAATAGCAACAAGAATGACATAGCCAGTAAAAGAATCTTCAAATGCAAACTTATTTGGACATTGCTAAGTACATTCGAGACAGTGACCAGGAATTAGAAACACCAATTTCTGTATCTCATCTCAACAAATTCCTATAAAACGTTTTATTACAAATGTAAGAGAAGTAAAAGAAAAAAGGATGTTACCCTGATAATCTCATAATTGTTCCATCCAACTTCTGATGAGAGTTTGCTCAACAGGCAATATTGCCCAACCTGAAGCCTCAGCACCTTCAACCGTGCAAGAGCAGCTTCTCCGCCCTTAGTCTTTTGTGAGGGATCATTCTAACAAATATATATAATATGTTAAGCAGGTATAGGAAGTTTCACCACTTCAATTACTAGAAGAAATGAATCAGCAAATGAACACTAATTAAAAGGCCTCTATTAATAACTCTTAGTTTAATCTCTACTAGTTCAGCCTTAAGTGAAAAAGAGAACATAAAAGAATTTTAATCATCACAAAGCAAAAACTGAGATGCAAACCTCAGAAGTTTAGTTTCATAATCAAAACAAAGTAAGGCTGTGTATGCTTATACTTGTGTGATTTTGCGTGTTCAGAACCAACGACCAATTACATAAGCCAAAAAAATACATGGGATCATCATCCATTTCATTCCAGTAAAGAAATAAACAAAAACAAAAAAGAGGAATGAAATCATACCCACGAATAGTTCTCCACAAGATCTTTGAAGGGTTACGGAAGTGAATGGGGCCATGAGAAGGCTTGTTATTCATTCACTAGAAGGAACCTCAAGTACTTCATCTTCTAGCGCAACAGACCACCGGAAAGGCAGTTTATTGCAACCTTCTGGCCGTTCAACAGCTATTTAGCCAAAATGGAAGCCAAGCGGCCAAGCCTGTGGTGCATCGCATCCACAAACACTCTTTCAGCGCAGATCCATGAACCGGAGACCATCTCTCCTCTCTTGCACTTCCTCTCCTCTCAACTGGAAGAGGATCTCTCATCTCTCGCACTTTCTCTCAACTCTGAAAGAGGCGGAAGAATATAGTGTAGAAACTAGGGTTTTTTCAAGTTCTCTCACTTCTGAAAGAGGCGGATTCGCAACCTCTAGATAAAAAAATAAAAAAAAAAAGTAGAGAGAAATTCCTACAAGTCGGCTTTGAATTCTGAAATGCATTTGGGAGTTTTTAGAGAGAAAAAGGAAAGGCCTCCAACAAAATTATGACTGCCCTTGAGTTTTGACACATGAAAAAAGCAACTGATAAATAGAGAGCTTCGAATAAATCTTGAAAATACTGTGAAGATCGACCGCTCATATTCGACTGATCGAACGGATACAAACACGTGAAGATGTTGCAGGTCCGGATTGATGACGTGGCTTGGAATTTGAATTGTGTTATTTAATTTAAATTATTTGGGCCGAATATATATTTCTTGGTCCAATTGGAATTAATGACATCCTCTATCTATATATTTAAATATTTATATATATATATAATAAAAATTACTATTTATCATAAATAGTAGCAAAAAAAACCCGCCAATATTAATTGCAATCTATTAATATATATATAATAAGAATTACTATTTACCATAAATAGTAGCAAAAAAAACCCGCCAATATTAATTGCAATCTATTAAATGTAATTATTTATAGATTTTTTATATGCAAGTAGTAAATATTCAAAAATTGAAAACTGTAATTTAAATCATATAAACAAATACAACCTGTATATTACGTACATTCAAAATTTAAGTTTCTAAACCTAAGGGATTTGGTTTCTTATCTATAGAGAAATTATATGGATAAAATCTTCAACAAATCATTTGAATATGTTATCTTTAGAAAAAAAAAATATTTTATGCAATGCTTATCATCACTTAGTCGCCCTGCTTATAAATATCCATTATGCAATGCTTATCATCACCAAAAACCAATTATATACATTGTCAATGCGAGTTACAAAAAAACAAAAAAACAGCACAAAGCTTTCGCTTCACATCAATATATTTTCAACCATAATGCGGCTTACCAGGATTCTCGGTAACAATAAATTTGTTAAAACTAATATAATATAACATTATCACTATCATAATGTTTGAATATAGTACTAAAAAATTTCCAAGATTTACATCAAATGAAACTAAAAAAATTAAAATACTATATGACATATATCTTTTTTTTTTAAGAAGAAGAGGGTTTTGGAAACAAATGAAAATTAAAATATTAATATATTTGAAATTTTAGATTGTTATAACCAATTTTCAAAATGAATTTTCTCACAAAACTCAGTTTCTTTTATTTCCAAATTAGTAAGCAAAATATTCTGAAATCATTTTGAGGAAAAAACAAAAAGATTTCATTGATACATAAACTAATTCCATGCTCTACAGATATTGTGAACAACATTTCAACTATTATCCTTAAAAAATAAATTTATAGCAAGAAATAAATTTCCGCAAAAAAATCAAATACATACTACAAATAGTAATAGAAAAAACCAACATTAAATGTAGTATTCAATTTTAAATTTAAATTGATAAGTTTATGCATACTTTTTTTAAAAAAAGTTTGTTGTGATGTTTGCGTAATTATCGATTTCATCTCAATATTTATTTTGTATGTATTATGTATCTACTATATAAATTTTTTCTTATAACATTCAAGGTGAGGTAAACCCACATTTTTAATTTATTTATTATTTAATATTATTTACCGTGCATCGCACGGACTACGCACTAATTTATTAAAAAAAAGAGGGACCTATAATTGATGTGGTGTATTTATTTACAACATAAATTACTTTCTTTTTTTCGCAAAATACAGGAATCTCCTACAACTCATAGCACGTTACTGTCGGTACGCCAGCTAAGCAAATTACGTCGATTAAATGGGTCCCACGTGATTACCTGCCAAATTACGTGGGCCCCACGAGTTGCATGTCTGCCACGTGTGAGCCAATTCCAATCTTATTAAGTGGCCTTCCTCATTTCCTAGCAGTCGTTCTTTTTTCCTCGTTGCGGCTATTTTTTTAAATTTAAAACAAAAGAAAAAAAAAAATTGTTTTTCACACACACACACTACAGAAAAGCGTTATTGTTAGGATAGGGGAAAAACAAGAAAAAACCAAAAGGAAGAAGGAAAAAAGAAAAAGTAAAAGCAATTTGTAGCAGTGTACTACGGTTATTGTGATTAAATCTTTTTGCTGTGATTGGATAGCCTTCAGATCGATTTTGCACTGCTTAACCTGATTCCTCAGGTGAGTTTCTGCTGTTTCTAATTTGGATTGATTATATTTTGTTGATGAGGGTTTAAGGTCTGATTTTTCAAATTGAATTGACAGCTAATTGCTTGCGAATTCATCTTTTATTATTGAAATTACAAACAAACGACACAGGTATTTTAAAATTAAATTCAAAATATTGGAATTTAGTTGATTATATCCTAATTATATGTGTGATAAAAGCAACAGAACTGAACTGTTATTGAGTGGATAAATACGACAATCTTGGAAAGAGTTGGTTTCTGTATGAGCCTCTTGTATGTATTTTAGATTATTTGGTTTTGAATGAGACTCGGGCAGTGCAGAAAAGGGACCTAATTCTTTGTATATGCAGTGGAAAAGTGTAATGATGCCCAACTAAAGTATAGGGTTTGTTTGAATTTAGTTGCTTATTCAGTTGTGATTTAGTGAGTTTATGAGGAGTGGCCTCCCTGAATTAGTGAATTTGCCGTGTTCTTGTTCCCGACTCTTTGAATTTCATTATGCCACTTTCAGCCAAATTCAAATGTGGATTTATGAGTCATCGTATTCGTTAGTTTTGTTATGGTATTACTAATAGCTTCGTTGTTTTAACTGATAATTGTTCCAAATGAAAGCCTTCTCTTCTCCTTCACATTAGGTTTAACATTTTAACTGCTAAAATTGTTAAGGGTTAGTCGTGTTGCAACTGAAGAATTACTACATATTGCTGGCTGATGATTATATCAGGATTTCACCAAAACTATCCAGCTTTCCCTTTAACCTGACTGAAGACATGCAATGTGGCGGGTAATATTTTCGTTCTCTTTTAAGCTGTGCAGTCGGTTAAGAGTACTACTATCTACCTCTTTCATGCAACTTTTAATCAATCATATAACTCTACTCTGTTTCAAATGACAATCATGATGTACGCATAATAAATCCCTTTATTCTCCAATTCACGTAGTTCCTTTTTTCTGGAATACTCCGAAGGTAGTAATCTAAATCGGGATATCACCATCCGTCATGGAAAACGAGGCTAGGTACAACTTTCTGTCCCACAACATT
>BKCP01000001.1:2064707-2082379 GCA_008636005.1 Striga asiatica
TGGACTTATATAAGAGAAATAATTGAGAGAGGCTTTTGTATGCATTATTTTTCCTAGTGCTACTAACCCTAGCCCAATACTCTCTCTTTTATAGGAGAGAGACGTGAGGGTTTCTTATTTATTTATTTATATATTATATATTTATTTTGGTAAGGCTAGCTAGAGAAAAACCATTAACGTTCTTGCAAACGTGGAAGTTACTTGTTACTCATGTGATAGACGCTCTATTTTCTATCCCTTTCACCTACCCATGGCCCAAATATTATGATTTTCCAAAAAAAATTTGAAACAATTATCTAGGACGAAAGTTTTCTATGGCGATCTGTAATAAATATTTTCCAATTAATAGAGCTTTTTGTTGGTAAACTTTGCAAAAAGAATGTCTCAAAAAAAAATATTTTCTGCCTCAAAATCATGCTCTAATTACTTTTCATTTATTTAAATGATTGACACGTATATAATTATAACAATCATTTTGGACATATGTTATTGATTCAATTAATTTGTGTGATCTAACGGATCGATCTTATCCAATTATAAGGCATACTATTTTTTTTTTTTATTTTTGAAAGTATAATAATTTTTAATTAAAATTTGTGTATTTGAAAAGAGTATGTTGGCCATGAAAAGATGTGTTATGGACGTTTGTTACTATATATTTGGTTATATCCCTTGTGTATATTGAACACACGTCTCTTTTGGTGTGAAACATCAAATGTAGTTGTCAATTAGTCCATGTTTTAGTCATTTGTATATATAATAAAATCTAAAGTAATTTTAATTTACCTTCCTTGACCTAATTAAAATATTCATAAAGGTCTCATTGACAAGTGGATCACTGTACTAATATTATATTAGCTATAATGTCAATAGAACAATATATAACAGCTCATATGTTATTGCATCTCGAACCGGCCTTCCATTAGTCCTTCAATCGATTTGCTCCCCTGACCTGCAAAATACGTCGGGAGGTGTTCCCGGTGTAAAAACCCTGACGATCAAGTCAGTAAAGAGAAATGAACGGTTGTGTGCAAATGTAAGTAGCGGTATTGAGAGTATAGAATGTCATTAATCCCTATCTTTCATACCTCTTCCCTATTCATATTGAATTCTTGGCTTATTGAACAAACCCTGTCCTATCCGACTGCCCAAAGGCTGGCCCAAGTGCCCAAACTACCCAAGGGCCTGTCCGACGGTTATTTGGCAAACCCTAGGTCTTTCAGAGACCCGTTTCTATCCGTATGATCATTTAGATCTTTCTCGTATAGCCCACACATGTCCCATATCAATAGGTCTTCTTATTTGTAATCCATAGGTCCTCTTTTCCCTCTTAGCTTCCATAAGTCCTCCTCTTATCTTAAACAGAGTCCCTAATTCAATTTTAAAGTGGAAAATACCCTATGAGATATTGTATGAGCAAGCACCTGATTACTTACTCTTGAAACCTTTTGGTTATCTTGTTTTTGCAGCAAATCTATTCTCACAATACAAAATTTACCACTGGATCTTACAAATGTGTGTTGCTAGGATTTGAGACTGGGGTAAAGGGATACAATTTATACAATATGGACACAAGGAAGATCATTATTAGTAGGGACGTTCAGTTTTCAGTGGGCAATTTTCATTATCACAAAGAACCATAACAAGATCCAGCACATATTCCTTTACCAAATATTTCAGTTACTGAAGATCATAACCATGTTTTCCCCAACCCAAATATAGTTCAACCAGCCCCTTCTACTCAGTCTACTACACCTATCAGAAACAAAACAAGACCACTTTGGCTTAATGATTATGTGACCTGCTGCTCTAATACACATCTTTCATCTGCTGCCATGACTCAATCTGCTGAGGTTCTGAGCACAGGTATTCCTGATTTACCTAATGCTTCACATACAGAGACCACACAGCATACACCTGAATACCTTGCATTTTTACATAATGTTTCCATTATACAAGAACCAACATTTATAATCAGGCTAAAGCAAATGTAGAGTGGATTAGGGCAATGCAACAAGAGCCTGATGCTATTGAAAAGAATGATAGCTGAGATTGGTACAGTTGCCACCTAGAAAAAAGGCCTATTGATAATAAATGGGTATATAAGGTAAAGAGAAAGGCTGATGGGTCTGTTGACAGGCTCAAAGTCCGGTTGGTGGCAAAGAGTTATACACAAGTCTATGGTGTAGACTATGTGGATTATTTTTCTCCAGTGGTCAAACAGGTTACTGTGAGATTTTTCTTGGCTATTAGTGCAGCTAAAGCTTGGGCAATATGCCAAATTGATATCAATAATGCATTTTTGCATGGAAGTTTAAAGAAAGATATATATATATATATATATATATATATATATATATAGAGAGAGAGAGAGAGAGAGTGTCCATAGGGATATACAAAGAACAAAATTGGTTTAAGTGTGTAGACCTAAGAGGAGTTTGTATGGGCTTAAACAAGTCTCAAGAGAGTAAAATCAGGAATTTCGTGGAGATTGTAATCCTATGGATTTATCTAATCTCAGCATGATCATTGTCCGTTCACTAAGTCTAGTGGTGATGATTTCCTTACACTTTTAGTGTATGTTGATGTGCTCACTATGGGACCTAGACTGAAATTGATAGAGGATTTGAAGGTTCATCTCGATAAAGTTTTCACTATTAAGGACCTAGTCTTTGCTAAGTTCTTTTTAGGAATTGAGATTGCAAGAGGGGAGAAGGGCACCTATCTGAATTAGAGGAAATATACCCTAGACATGTTACATGACATGAAGTTAGATCATAGTAGGACAACTATGAATCCCTTTCCTCATGGTTTGGTTTTGAAGGATAAGGAGAGAACTCCTCTTGAGGGAATGGACTTGTACAGGAGATTGGTGGGAAGGCTGCTATATTTAAACCTTAGAAGACCTGACATTTCTTTTATTGTGTAGCAACTATCTCAATTTGTGAATGACCCTTATTCTTCATATTGGGATGCCGCAATACATGTATTTAGGTACTTGAAGGGAACTGCTTCACTTGGTTTGCATTATTCTGTTTGATTTCAAGATCACAACATATTGTGATGCTGATTGGAAAGCTTGTCCAGGCAATAAAAGATCTTTAACTGGTTTTTGTAATTTCATGGGTGATTCTTTGGTGTCTTAGAAGACCAATAAATTGACTACTGTTTTAAAGTCTTCTGCATAAGCAGAGTATAGGGCACTGAGCTCTACTACTTGTGAACTTCAGTGGTTTGTATATGTGCCTCAGGACATGTAGCTGCCTATTCCTTTGTTATGTGACAACCATTCGACCAGGGACGGATCCAGAAATTAAGAGTAGACTGAGCTAAAATTTTAAACTCATTTTCATAAAAAAATAAAATTAATTTTTTTCTTCAAATATTTAATGGAGCTGTACTCGACGAGTTTTTACGAAAAATAAATCATTATGCTTATTTTGCACCGTATTTGATGTGCTTTCACTAGTTTGACGTCGATCAAGTTTTTTAAAGAACAATTATATCAATAGATTTTTTCCTTTCTTGGCCGAAAATTGGTGCTCCATGTGAATTTCTAAAAATTCTACAATACAACTAAATAGATTTTTCATATAACATAGTCATTACCAAAATAAAATGCCTACACATCATAAATTTATATCCAATTATGATATACAACAAACACACTAGAGGTTAAAAAATTAAAATAAACACACAAACATACACACACACAATTACTACTTCATACACAATCAACAAAACAAGAATTGCAACCAAATGATTCTAGAAATTATTATAGCTCAACTAAAATGAGAAGATAGATAAAGATAATTAGACAAATGAAATAAATATCTAATAGGGGGTTTAAAATAACTTACTATTAGAGGAGGGGCATGGTCGTGGCTAATTTATTTGATTGGAGTTTGGTGTATAGTGGTATTTTGTGAGTTAGTGCCTAGTGAAAATTGTTGATAAAGAATATATAATATTTTATTAGAGTAATATTTGTAGTATTTGGACTTAATAGATAAGTGATTTATTTTGATGGGTTAATAGGTTGGTTCATTGGACTGGGTTAGAAGTACAATAATTTTTTTTTTCAAACTACTAGTTGTTATAAAAAATAACAGATCTGGGCTTCAACCCAGCTCGGACCTAATAATGATCCGTCCCTGCATTCGACTTTGCACATTGTGGAGAATCCTGTCTTTCACGAAGCGCACAAAGCATTTGAAGATTGGTTTAGTGAGGAACAAGTTCAAGGAGGGTCTTCTCCTAGTCATGTTCCATCTTCTCAACAGCTAGCGGATGGCTTTACAAAGCCTCTTGGAGGTTCTCCTTTCAAGTCTATGGTTTGCAAGTTGGGATTGAAAAGTTCTCATTGTTATCCCACTTGAGGAGGAATATATGTGATGTGTTCAACATGTGAGGTCTTTGTATTTTTTTTCTTTGTTGGTTATCCTAGCTGGCATAGTTGTTAGTCTTTTAGTTTAAAAGCGTGTTTCAATTTCTTGTATAAAAGAAAAATACACAAATGTTACCGTTAAACTGAATCTATGAAAATCAATTGGGAATTCTTCCCCCAAAATATCTTCTCCTCTTCTGAATTTCAACATAATCTAATCTCATCTTATTACATGAAACAAATAAGCCTCTTTATCGCTCACCCGATTCTTGGGTCATCGTCTAAAAGACAAAAAATAAATAAATAAAAAAAATAAAACCCCAAAAATCATAATGTTGGACTACCCAGTCACTAAGGTTGTAGACGGGAATAGAACACTTGTCCCATTCTTATTGGTTGTTACAAGATATTTTTAAATAATTCATAAAATATAACAATTTGTGTTAATTTATATTGAAAAAATACATAATCAAAAGTTATATTTTTTTCATCCTCTACAGATACCATATGTGATATATTTTGGAATACAATTGCAAATTCTCTCTGGACGAATACTCTAATGAACAAATACTCTACTAAACCCCTTATTCACTTGGCAATGCTATTGGGCCCCGGTTTAGCGAATGAGAAGTCATCCTCATCCCTCGTGTCATCCACATCGAGATGGCCATCACGGCCCGTGGGCTGGGGGTTGGCCCGTATGATCAAGCTAGTTGTTGGCTTGGGAGGTGTGGTTGGTTCCTCAAGATCCGAAGCATCGTCAAACCCCATTGACCGGGTCGAGTGGCCGGTTGTTTTGAAACGGCGGAGGGTCGGGTGGAAAGGGGAACCCATTGAGGATGTTGGGCTTGCCGGGGACCGACCTCCTTGCCCGTGCTTCTTCTTCACGGCCTTGTGCCACTTCTTAAGGGCTTTCGAGGTTTGCTCGTCAAATATGGATTTCTTCATGTTGGACCCCATCTGTTAAATAATATCCAATCAACAACAAATGTTAAACTTCACAAGTAGAAATAAAAATAATAATAGTAACTAATAGTTTACTACAAGAAAATTTTCAAATTCGTTTACTTGTGTAAAGTCCTTTTATCTGTACACTAACTTTCCCCTTATCAAAAATAGTATATTATGTTGCAATTTGTATCATTTTTGGGACATTAATCCCCAAAAATAACGTACCATTTTTGGGATTAATGTCTCATAATGATAGAAATCGCAACATAATGTACTCGTTATTTTTGGGATTAATGTCCCAAAAATGATACAAATTGCAACATAATGTACTATTATTGATTAGGGGAGAGTTAGTGTAGCAAAAAAGGACTTTAGACAAGTAAACAGACCAAAATTGATTTTTTGCCGTTTACTACAACATGTACTGTGACAGCCAAATTGGTTTGTTTGTTACAATAAGATAGTGTTGCAGACACAGAAATTACTTGTTTAGGTTGCCCACATACGATTATATGTTATCAGCAACAAAGAGAGCAATTTCATACAGTACCTGAGCAATTAAGGCGTAAAGAGGAAGTGTAATGTAGCTGCATAAGAATAGGACTCCAACCCTGCAACATCAAAACAATGTTTTGTTCATACCCGAACCAGGGGAAACTTATATGGAATCACAAATTAGTCTTATCCTTATATAATTTTCATGTATGTGTATACGAATCCATTTTTTTTCTTTTTTTTTTTTTTTGATGAAAAGAGTGGAATTTAACTTACCCTAAACCAATTTTTGCGATTATAAGTCCAAAGTTGTCGTGGAAGCAAGACTGTAAACCAAATTCATACTGCATGAAAATAGAAAATAATCACTCATTATATGATAATTAGGGAAATGGATAGTATGGATACAAATGAAAAGGAGGATAATCATTACCCAAATCCACAAAAAGTATGTCACTTGAAAAGCATTCTGCAGATAAACAAAAATTATTAGTACACCTATAAAATTCAAATAATATATATGAGTATCAACAAATGTTAGGCATTGGACAAATTCCTTTTAGGTTGAATATTTGTGAGAGGACTGGATTAGGAATCTCAATGGCTCACTTCATGTAACATGGGTATGAGATCCAAGACAACTTACAAATTTACTTGAAATAAAAGCTTGAGGATTTCAAATCCATTGACTGTGAACAAACAAAATGAAATCTGGGTTCGAAATCCATATATTTTTATCATGCTGAATTAAACTATCCTTGTTTTCATTAATACAGTTTCTTAGGACATGATTAATCAGAACATTAATGACGAGATTCAACACGAGATACTAAACATAACTTGTCATGTCCCCTTCTCAACATTTAACATTTAACAAAAACTTAAAAATAAGATTGTTCAACAAATGAATTAAAGCCGCACGTGAACTACAGATATTTTCCAACAAAACAGAAATTTCCTGTTTTCAGATTTCTCTTTAAGTTTCACTATCCTGAAGGAAAGCCATAACAGTTTATTATTAACTAAGCATTTGGTTAATCGTTAAACAGAGCATAAAATACCTGGAATAACGTAAAGTGTATAAGATGAAGAACCAACTGAGGCCGACCAAACCAGAAATATTTGTCAGAACCTTGCACGAGAGGTATGCCCTGGACTACTGCATGCCTCTCGGTTATCTCAAGGGCCATTTTCGTCAAAATAGCTTGTAGCTTTGTACCCACGGCTAAGATTAACTGAAAAAGACATTTCAACATTAGCTTTTTTCTTTTCTTTTCTTTTTTTTTTAAATAATATTTGAAATCATTACAGTGTCGAGGATCTTACAATTAAAGGAATCAAGGATGCCCAAAAAAGTGTCTGCCATCCTGGTGCAGACCAATGTAAAGAAATACGTCAGATTATATTTATTTATTTTTTTTTTTCAAAAAGAAAAAAAGAAATCAAGAAAACAGTGACTAACCTTGAACATTTAAGAGCAAGAACACCACAAATGATCCCCACAACACAGGACTGCCATCATAGGAACAAAGTCGAAAGCAAAATCAGCAATGTATAATCTGATCCACTTACAAATGGCGATTAAGTCTAAGTCATAATACTATGCATTTTTGAATAATAAAGCATACCTTACTCCCACAACAGTCTTAAAGTCATCTTCTAGGGATCTCTTAATGTACTTTTGGAAATCGAACTTGCTTCCAGGTGCCAAATGAACCTAGAGATAATAGTACGGTATTCACGTAAAAACAACATTACTATTAATAGTAAAAAAAAAAAAGATTTAATGAAGAGAACTTACGCTAATAAACCCATTGCGCAAGGTCAAGTAATCAGATTTGCTCACAGACCGAAAGAATTGCCGGAAAAAGCATCCCTGTAAAAAAGATTTGTAAAGTAACACGAAACAATAAACATCAAAAAGAGGATAAACATGGAATAACCATCACTTAATGAAAAATAATGGGAAAAGACCAAAAACAAATCTCACAATATAAAAGAAGACTGGAATCCGAGTCCAGAAACTAGTGTGTGCCCTCACAAAAGATGTCTCGTGAGTCAACCTGAATCTTGAAGGATCTGTCAAGTACATTATGATCGATCATCATTATGCACATTTTATATGTTAGTAAACAGCAAAATCAAGATTGTAGAACGTCATATACCGTTTGAAAATTCATAATTCTGAGATGAAGTCTCCTGTTCCCACTGCTTCCAGCCACGGATCTGCAGTGTAGTTAACCAGTCATAAATGCAACCAAAATAAAAATAAAAGAAAAGAAAAGAAAAACTAACATTATTGTAGAGGTTACAGAGTATATTAGATATTCAGAACTAAATTATGTACCTTGAGTCTTCCGAGAGCCATAGTTATAGCACTGTAGATAACGTGAAATACTGCTAAAAAGAATATAAGGATATGTATTTGGTGCAGCCCGTCTACAGTTATAAGTGCTACACTCCCCTGTGTAAAAAAACGTCACATTAGTGATGCAAAAAAGACATCATACAATTCGCCACAACATTTTAAGGATCAAATTACACGTCAAATCTGGCGACGAATAAAATGGAAGGAACACGTAGCAAGACAATGAAGTTCAAAACCTTCGCTGTTTTTTACAAGCCATACTAAAGTATCACATGTTATTGCCTTTTGCCTCCTAGTGTCAATGAAGTTCCCAATTCACCTCCTAAATTCCCAATTCTGGTAAAAAAAAAGTGCCCGAAAATAGATCAAGCATTTCCATAAGGGCTTCTTATGGAAAAAAACGTCAAAAGAAACAATGCATATAATTTATTGATTAAGCTTTTGGGTAATCAAGTTGTGGGTTCACGCCTTTGCTATTTTGTTTACAAGCCATACCACAACAATCATCATGAAGACCGGGATAAGAAAATGAAAATGAAAATGAGGAAAAAGAAAAAGATTGCCTCCCAAGGTATCACAATTTATTGCCTTGGTCCCCC
Organism: Striga asiatica; assembly: GCA_008636005.1. Taxonomy (NCBI): domain Eukaryota; kingdom Viridiplantae; phylum Streptophyta; class Magnoliopsida; order Lamiales; family Orobanchaceae; genus Striga; species Striga asiatica. The sequence continues at coordinate 2,073,508 of BKCP01000001.1, forward strand.
AAGTGTAAATGAAGTTCAAAATAGACCAAGCATTTTTCCGGAAGGGCTTTTTACTGGAAAAACGTCAAGAAAAGGATATTTTAGGAGAAAAATAGTGAAAGAAAGAATTACCTCCTTGCAAGTAGCATATCCACCACCAGCTAAAACCCTTCGCTCGTATGACAATAACCTACGCCTATGTTCTTCCTTAGCATTGTCTTTCCTTCGGCAAGGCAACATTGTATTACCAACACTTTCGGGAATGCAGATTTCGGCAATGTAATATTGACTGAACACAAGTGATAGCGAGATAAAACCGAGAATCATCAACTCTGCAAACAAATTAACCACGACCAAAAAAATAAATAAATAAATCAAAGGATATTTTACTTCTTTCGCAATAAGAAATGACACAACCAAGCAAAATCATTTACCGGCTTTGACCTTCTCCAATGCCTCATAAAGCGCTTTCTTGTGCCTATCCGTTAGCCACTACAAAAGATTTGAATATAACTTGAGCAATGTTGTATGAATTTAGTATCACAATGTACAATAAATGTAAAGAAATGGATATTCTAGAATAAACCTAGACAAACAAAAAGAGGGTTTTTAAGACTTCAGGTTCGGAAAAATAACACACATCCATATTCAATACATTGTAATCCAATTAAGTTCTAATATGAAATTAGAAATTGCTGGTCAGGAAAAACTATGAAAGAAAGAAAGATTCAAACAATTAAGGACTTCAAGTTCTTTTTTCTACCAACCTTTCATGCCCTGAAATTATGAACCCACGAGGTTCTTGAATAGCACAAGAGGATCCCAAATCCAAACAAGAATTCAACGCTATCTCACATATTATCAATATCATAACATAAATCCATCACAACAACTAGCTAATTAGGCCAAATATAACAAATAGAGGCCATTAATCAAGGGATGAACCCAAAACAAAACTGCATAACAAAAAAAATCACTATAAACATCAAACCAAGGTAAACGCAAAACAGGAATAGAAGCTAAATAATATTCATTCCAAAAGTTTGGTCAACGAGAAGAGAAGAAGAGCAGATATAAAAAAACGTTACAAAAGAATTAATTTTTTCTTACCGTTCCAACTTTGTGAAGAACCTTTTCTAAGATAATCGAGATGACTATAATTACAGCACAAACTCCGGCCACGGCCCATGTCGGGGTCTGCTCAAGAGTTCTTGTCGTGCCCTCCTTTTCGCCCGCCATTGTCAAAATCCACACAAAACAGAGCACGATAAAATCCGAAAGACCCTCTTTTTGTTTCAGTCAACTGTTACTGTAAGGGAAAGACAATCGAATTTGGTTCTCGTACACAGATTTCAGCTGACGAAGAAATAAGGAAGAACGATTTTTGTTCAAAAAATATCTTCAAAACTGTGTGTGGACTGTTAACTATAGAAAGTAGAAACTCAGAATTACGTGTCTGCGAACTTTTCTTGATTAATACATGAATTTGGGTAAATTGTGAGGCAGCCCATTTATGGAAAGATTATTTTTTTTTCACTTTTGTTATTCCTCGTTCATTTTCTTGAGTTTTTACTGTATAATATACTGTGCGCGTTTCATATCCTGTTTTGAGGGCGTATTGGAGAGTGGAGAACAAGTCCACGGTGTTTCTTTGTAATTTCTAGGCGAGTATATATGAAATATTATTGTCCTAAGCATTTTCTGTCTAATGTTTGGTTGCTGTAAAATTAATTTCTAATTTTTTTTCTTAAAAAAAAAATAAGGAAAAAAAAAAACTCAAAATAGAATTTGATTGCTTCATTTGACGGAGGTAGTCTCTCTCCTTCAGCCAGTCTCTCCTTAACCCTTTAAATAATGTTTTNAATTGGTAATTTTTTTTTATATGTATGTATCGAGTTTTTTAACATAAATTGAAAGTTCTACACATAACTTTAATATGTTTACTTATTAAATTTTAATCAATTTTAGTATTAAGAAAAAAGTTCTTTTTATCCTTTATTTATATGTTAATAGTAAATTTAATTAATATGTATTATAATCAGTAAAATATGTGTTAATAACATTGATTGAACCGCATATCATATCGATAATAATTTTAAAACATGAGTAAATACCTACAAAAATAAAACTTGCATTATTTAATGGTAAAAGTAAAGTTGAATATTGATGGTAAAACTAAGCTGAGGGTCATAAACAACGAGCAAGGTAACTACGGCGTTGACTGTTGGAAGTAAATTGACTAATTGAGTGAGTTCAAGATATGTGCGTCAATTATGGTGTTCTATCTTATAAGACGTAGTCATGTTATGTTACATTTTCAATATTGGCAACTCGTCCACTTGTGGGCTCCTAAACTTTATTTGTGCAACCATAATTAATTTAGCAGTTTTGCTATGAAATCAACAGTTGACTCAATAGTGAAGCCAACTTTCTATATACAATAAGTAAATCATACCATATTAATAAAATTATTTGTATTATATAAGTAATCAGATAATATAATAAGTTCTCATACCATATTAATAAAATTATTTGTATTATGAAAGTAATCAGAGAATATAATAAGTTACTTGTAGTATATAAAAAGTTAGCTCTACGGAGCCAACTGTTAGCTTCATAGCAAAACTAATTAGTTTATTCCATCGTTTTCAATTAGTATCATGTCTAAGCGGTCACAATCAAATGCTTAGTAAGCTTATCTTATTAATGAAGATAGATATTTCTTTTTGTTATGTTAACGGTTTGTTATAATTGCAGTAGAAAAACATAAAATAAAACACTTATATTCCATGTTAGCAGGGGCGGAGGCATAAAGCAGTCTATCCGAGCTTCAGCCCGGGTGGATGTACAAGAGTTGTACATACATTATTTGATATAAATTAAGTATATGTTCTCTCTTAGACCATCTCCAGCCCTTATCTCTATTCTAGCGCGGACTTTACTCTACTCTAGAGTAGAGTTGAACATTCATCTCCAGCCCTTATCTCTACATTTTACTCTACATTAAATATATTATTTTTTTATTCATTTTAAAAATGAATTGTAATAAATTGAATTTTTTAAAGAAGATACATATACATCTATGTACCGATTCAAAACTGTTACTTTTGAAAATATATGAATTAGTGCAAATTTACACACTAGACCATATATGGTTTAGACCATATATGAATTAGTGCAAATTTACACACTAGACCATATATGGTTTACAGCATAAAAAAACAAAAAATTATTTATAGTCATATTATTTGTCAAACTATTTATCACATATTAATATATTACACATTTTGCTCTATCATAAATAATTTTTCAGTATTTTTAAATTATGTTTATTATAGAGTATTTTTATAAGTTGTATTTTAAATTTGATAAAATATATTTTTATATAATTTAATTTATTTTAAAAAATATTGAAATATTTTTTTATAAAATTAGATTAACATATGAAAAAATAAAGATAAAAAAAGCCTGCAATAAACCACTTTAAAAAAATAAAAAAGGTTATAGCGCAGCTACAGTTCATCGCCACATCTGGCGATGTACTGTTCATATATTTCATCTAGCGCAAAAATGTAGAGATGTACTGGAGAGGTAAACTCAACACAACTCCAGCGATAGATATGGATCTGGAGCAGCATTGGAGAGGCTCTTAATATTTAGCCCGATGAATTAATTAGCAAATTCAAAGAAACAATAAAATTATGAAATCCCTTCAAATCCTTTTATTAGTCTCATATTTATTAAATTGGGAGTTTTTTTATTCAGTTTTTTAATACTTTTTTAAATCATATACCTTTTTGATAATGAGCTATTGAACAAATTAAATTGATTTTTCGTTTCATTACAGGTGAGCTTATTATTGTTATTATTGTTATTATTATTATTATTATTATTATTATTATTAGTAGAGTAGTAATGCGTTTTCGTGTTATCAATAATGATGTTTAAGCGGTTCCTAAGAAATCCTAAATCTTACAAATTGATTGTTGAAAATTTTGTTTTTCTTCTACTTTGCATTTCATGGAGAATAATTAAATTATTTTATTTTTCTTTCTTTCACTTTGTTCTATTTTTTATTATTTTATAATTTCAGGGTGTAAGTCTTATCTACTTGTTTGTTAAATGAGTGGTAAATTTGACAATTGGATTTAAATCGAGAATGGAGACACATATTTATAAACAATAATATGATTAATCCATAAGCTAGTCCACAGTATTTTTAATTATTTATACTTTTAAAGATTTTTTTTAAACAACTGAAATATGTTCTTTCCTTTCAAGCTAGTCCAAAGTATTTTTTTATTATTTATACTTTTATAGATTTTTTTTAAACAACTGAAATATGTTCTTTCCTTTCAAGATATGTACGGAGCGGAATTTCTAATAATTTATAATCTATACTTATATAATAAGATGTACCATTTACGAAATTTAGTAAGTTGAAAAGTCAATGCAATAAATGCATTACTATTTTGAACAACATAATATAATATCATATCTATACTTATATGAAATGAGATCCTATTTACTACATTTAATATCTAGAAAAGTCAACTGCATTAAATACCATTACTATTTTAGTATTATAATATTTTATTTATTTAATTGATTTATTTATTTGTTTTATTTTAAAAAGGTAAGTATAATAAAAATATTTTAATATAAAAAAATCAAATACCAAATAAAAATATACACTTTGACTTATTTGATTATATTTGGTATTTGATTATACCAAATATATTCTAATTTAGTATATACGTTAAATACTTACTAAAGTATTTATTTGTTTTATTTGTCAAAGTTAAGTATAGATTTGTTTATATTATCAAATCATAAAAAAAATATTAAATCTATATTGTAAAAAAAAAAATCATATAATTTTATAACAATTCTACTACAGTATTTAAGAATATTTCTTTTTTATTATATAATAAAATAATAATTAAATATTATATGGTGAACAACAATAAGTAAAACTGTTCCTTTATCTTATATCAAGGGATAAATTTATATGCTAAAATTGAACTTTTATTAGTATAAATGTTTTAGTGAGATAATATATTAATTGTTTTACAAGCTAGCCCTAACATGCTCATATTTAATGTTTTAAAAGATGTAGAAAAAAACTTAAAATAACTCTATTGTTTTTTAGACTTAAACGTTGATTAACACCATAGATTGAGAGTCTATATTTAGTAAAATTTCTAATTGTAATAAAAAAATTAATTTTTGTTATATTTTAGAATATCTTTAAATTCATTATTAAAAAAAAAAAAAACTACAATGAAAAAAGCAAGTAAGTTATATATCGATTTGTTGTACTCCTCAAATTACATTCACAATTTGGCTATAAGGAAAAGAAACACATTGATTAAATTATTATTTTGTCAGTAGTCTTAATGTACAAAAGACTTTAAGACTCCACTTGAATATTATAAAATTTTTATTGAGCATTGTACAATTTTCTTGCGTATTATAAATTTTTATTGAATATTGCATCCTATAATATAATATTCTCCAAATAAATATATCCCGTGCTTCGCACGGGTCACGTACTATATGTATCCCGTAAATTTTTCTTTATTCATGTATATAATTATAAGCCTGGATAAATAGCCATAAAATTGTGCACCCCGTGCATTGCACGGGCTCTGTACTAGTTAGCTATATTAAGAGCTAGCTTGATTCTAATGCTCTATAAAGAATAAATATTTTATTTTAAGGATATTCTTTACAAATCATTTTACTCTTACTCGAAAAAGTATTTAACATGATTCTAAAAATTGAATAATAAACTTACAGTTTTGTAAAATTAAAAAATTGAATACTACTTTGAGGAAGAAATTATTATACATAAGATTGATTTTTCTACTATGTGGTCGTTGTCATTTTCTTAATCCGTAGCAACTTGATTAACTAGCGATTTACTGTAATGTATGATCTTTGCCATGCTTCTACATTTTCTTTCCTCAAATGATAGCATTTTATAAAACTAAAAAGATAGTACAGATCTACTGAAATCACAAGTACTCAGTACAAACTGAACTCACCTCTCTTTGGAATTACATAGACAACCAAGACGAATAACCTACTCACAAACAAACAATCTCATCTATTACTATATAATAGAGAGAAGAAAAAATGTTTGAAAAATATTTTCATTTTGCCGCTCACATCCTTTATTTCCCCATAAAATTTTATTTGAAATTTTTTCATACAATTTTTCCTTATTTTGGATGAGATTCCTGCCATATCGGCTAAATTCCAGTTCCTTTTGATTTGGGAAAATCGATTTTTGTTTTAACAATATATTTAACTTCTTTTTTTTTCAAGCGATTATGTTTATCTTCTGTTTAAAATTGAAAAAAGAAATTGTTAACCAATCAACTAAACGGATTACGGATTGTGCGGTAGGCAAATAATACACTATTTTTTTACATAAAATAATTCACCAATCAACCAAAAAGAAAACGGATTACAAAAAAAATTGTAAAATCCTATATAACTCCATCATTTCTTTAGAACTGCTTCTTCACTTCATCCAGCTAAAACAATACTGAAAAACAGAGAAACACGGTCTTAAAAAATAGAGAAAAAAAAAAAAACCAATGTTTGATAGACTACATGCGGTTAGTAGGGACAACAAGCCCTATTTGAAATTAAGAGCACTTCTAATTGTTCAGACCCAATACAAATTGGAGATAAAGAATTTCTCTGAGATCATTTTTCAAGATGAAGAGGTAATATTTTAAAATGTTATGTACAAACTACATTCTTACGCAAATTAATTAAGTTATTTTGTATAAATTTATATTGTAGTATGCACAAATCTATTACTATATAATATAGTTAAGAAAGAATAAGAAAAAAATCCGAAAGTGGAAAATCATTCTCCCACTACTTTTTTTCGATTTTTACCCATAATAGAATTTTTTTTGAAATATTTTGCTAAATCCCGCCAATGCTTTTATATTTTTTTGGGCTGTTTTGAATGAAGTTTAAGATAAGATGCATTAATTGCGGCTGAAATATTTTACTAAATCCCGGTGTGTGTGGAACAAATATATCAATATCCTAAGATGCATGAATTGCGCCAATGTATTAGATAGCAATTGATAGACCATTATACTTTTTTTTTTTATTTTCTACTACACATTACATATCAATAACCTAATAAAACCGGTGTGTATGGAACAAATAATTCAATAATCCAAATCTATAATTCTATCGAAAATATATACCTCACTAATAAAAATTCTTATTTAATCATACTAATATCTACAACATCCAATCTATTACTATATAATAGAGAGAAGAAAAAATACAGAAAATAATATGTAAGTTTTCCGCTCATTTTTTCGTTTTTTATCAATAAAGGATTAATTATTTATTTTTTGAATTTTAGGGAGAATCATGCCCATGATTCTTATTCAAATTTTTTGAATTTTTTTTGAAAAAAATTAAATTCAAACATTTAATTTAAAGGAAAGATTACAAACAGATTTTTTGGGTACATTCTATTTTATCAAAATTTGTTTAGATTTATATTTATATTTTATTAATATGTTTTAAAGAGAATCAATAAATGTTTATCATAGCTTTTATTTTAAAAATAAATTTGAATTATCATACCTTTTACTTTATATGAAATTCAAAATTATATATTTTAATATATTAATAAACGTTTATTATTTATTTTTTTCTAATGTGATATAATCAAAATTCGGTATTAAATTTTTAAATTCAAACATTTAAAGAAAAAGATCCTAAGTAGATTTTTTGGGTACATTTCATTTTGTTTTAACTTCCATATAATCACATTTCTAACAAACTAATTAATACAATTACAATTATATAACTAGAATTTTTAAAATATAATTAATATAATATTTTAACTAATTAATCTTTTGTCTAACCAAATTTATCTTATTAACAAACTTGCCAAAATTTTTAAAATTAAAATAGTAAGATTATTCTTACGGATATAATTACCAGAATATTAAACACTTTAAAAACTTTTTGAAAACAAAGTTGAATTATTTCGTCTTCTACTCTATTTGAAATTCAAAATTAAATTTTTAAACATATTCATAAATATTATTATTTATTTTTTCCTTATGTGATATAATGTAAATTTGGTTATTAGATTTTTAAATTCAAATATTTAAAAGAAAAGGCCATGAACAAATTTTTTTGTTACCTTTCATTTTATCTTAACTTTCATATAATCACAATCCTAACAAACTAATTAGTATAATATTTTTTTACCCACATTTATATAATCGGATCTCTTAAAATATAATTACTATAATAGTTTAACAACTATTTAATCATTTGTATAACTTATTTAACTCATTAACAAACTTGCCCAATTATATATACAATAAAGTCTACAAAAAAGTTTAAAATATGAGTTTCTCCGTACATCGCACGAGATATACACTAGTTAAAAGATAAAGAACTTCAAACAAGTGAGACTATTAAACAACTAAACCAAGTGAGACCGTGCTTCTACTTTCTTACTCTTGGGATTGTTACGTGTTTTGACCGTACATCAGTAGAATAAAGAACATTAATTTGACTACTATACCACAAAACAAAACGTGGGCCAGTTTCGAACATCTTAGATCCAAAGAACAAAGGCAGCCTATTAGTCATTGGCTGTGCATGCCAATTTTAGTCGAAACAAATAAAAAACATGAAATACAATAAATATATTTAAACAAAAATTATATATAAACAGACGAGGGACGAGAAGATGCTGCCTTCCTGAGCAACTGGACCGAATATCCTTCCATCCTGATATATAATAACACACACAAGGTCACAGACTCACAAATACAACCACACAACTTAAAAATAAAAATACAGGGGAAAAAAGACATAGGAACCC
>BKCP01000001.1:2082384-2102819 GCA_008636005.1 Striga asiatica
AAAAAAAAAAAAAAAAAAAGTTGAAAAAAAAGGAAGAAACGCGACGTTTACGACTAAACATTAGTCATATCATTTCAATCCAAGGGCAAAGGACAATTTGGGTCGGGATTTATTCTTGCCAAGAAGCTTCATCTGGTTAGCACGTTCTTCTTCCTCTTGCTGTTTTTTCCTTCTGAGGGCCTCTTCTTTCTGCCTTTGGCGCTCTTCTAATTCCCTGTAACGTTCTTCCTCTCGTCTTTGCTGCTCCAGAGCTTCTCGTCTCTGGGCTTCCTCCACTTTCCGCTTGTTCTCATCTAACATCCTTTCCAGCTCCTCTTTCTCTCTCTGTGCTTGTTCCTGTGCGTGTTTGTAGAGTAAGACGTTACATGATCTCACAAAAGTGAAGTGAAACCCGAGTATTCGAGTAATATATGATGGATTAGAAAACAAAAAAAAAGAGAAAAAACAAAAAAAAAAAAGATTTCAAAACACGAACATCTGAAAGATTCAAATAATTGAGCTAACTACAACAAGGGTCTTTCAGGTTTACCCACAAAAAGAAAAACTAAAAAAAAATCACCAAAAAAAAGTCAACAGAGAATTAGCTTCCGGCTCCAAAGGTTTGAAAAAATAAAAAGAGAAACAACAAGGGCAACATTGATGGATTGTTGGAGGCCAATGAAGCTTTACATTGTCATATATCTAACCATTTCATAAGAACAACATTCCCAAATCCTTCTTTCCAGCTATAATAAGGATGTTATCGTAAAGGTCAGAAGTATTTGTGTAATATTGACAAATATCTGAGCTTTCTGCAATTAGTTTAGACAGCAATCATACTAATAAATGTTCCTCAAAGAGAACAGGTCTAGGACGAAGAAAACAAACCACCAAGTGTAGCTATGGAATTTTAACTAAAGCAAATATAACCCCACCCTTGACAAGAGGCATTCGGACCAAAGAAGACGAAAGATCAGCATTGATTCTCATGTGAAAAGAATGAGTCGATTAGAGGTTATGAATTAACTGAAAATACTTGTGGGGGCAATAAACCTCATTCAAAGCATGTCTCTCAGACCAATGCAACATACCCAGATTTGCTCAAAAAATTTTGCCCTGATTAATTGTGAACAAAAGAAATAAACATGATCACTATGGCCTCTTATGAGCAACAATTGGTCAATCAAGATAATAACAAAACCAAGATAAATATCAAATTTGAAGTTGAACCTGCTTTTATTAGACAGGATAAAACCCTTAACGCATGAATAGCCAACAGTATTCACACACACTAGAATAGATAAGTACCTCTTTCCGCCGAGCCTCTAAAAGAGCAGCTTCTTTTTCTCTCTCAAGTTGTTCTGCAACCTCAACAAAAAGTTTCTTCCTACCTTCCTCTATACGCCTCTCTATTTCAAGCTTGATCTCCTCAGTATTTAGGCTCTCTTCAACCCTCTTACGAATTTCTTGTGCTACTCGCTTCGCAGTTTCTTCTTCTATTAATTTTAGTTCTAACTCCTCTCGAAGCCTGGAAATACAGTAGAATATGTCAAAAAAAGTATAATAAAAGTTTTATTTCTTAAAAAAAAAAAAGGAACAACCACTGACGCAATAAAGGAGGCAGGCATCAACTGAAACAAAGGCTTTTCATAAGAAAACTATGGTACTCAATTTATTTGACTCGCAAAAATCTGGAAGAAAATTTAAACACACCAATATCGGACTTACAAGTTCAGCAAATTCATAACTAAAATGAACGACAAACTAACCTCCATCTTGGAAAACGAACTACAACAGATATGCTAACTTTAAAAGCATACCTCTAACCGATTCCTGATCCAAAATATTTCAATTTCAAATCTGGTCAACAGTAGTTTAACGGGCACCCAATTGGACCATCAAAACAAACAAATCAGACACTTCCTTCAATTAATCCTGTGGAGAAGAGCGTCAAGTACATGCAGCATTTTTAAATGCTAACTGCTCAAATACTTCAGCCTCTATAGTAGACATGTTAAGGAAGCAAACTGCAGATTCTGTTGATATACATGGAAATATATGTTGCATAACTATTCAGTAAGACCAACATGAAAACACATTTTATTTTAAGAATGGCAAACTAATCCAGCATCCCGTGATATTCACTTCAAGAAATACCATCAACATATTCAACTGAAAAGGTAAATCTAGAATGTGCCTTTCTACATGCACATAAATAAGCAAACTGCAAAATGTAAACCAAACTAAACTTCTGTCCCAACAGCATGTCTCAAAATTAATCAAGATCGATCAAATGGATCTGATCCTATAGCAGAGGCATTTCAGTAATCATCACACATTCCACATAACTTGACTACTTGAGTAACTACTTTCTCAAAGACAGTTAATTACTTATCCGCAAATGATTAAAACAAGGTGAACCATGAAAAAAAACAGTACACCCATACCACAACCCATTCAACTTCTAAACTAATGATGATGAAGAAGAAGATGATGATGCAATAATAATAATGTAGATTTTAGATAAGATCGTAAAAATGCGGAAAGCGTAGGCAACCTTAGACAGGTCTCTGACATAATTTAACAAAAAGGTAAATAATGTCGTCTGGTTTGTCAACTAAATATTTGATATTGCCAAGTACAAAAGAGCATCATTGTCGACCAACCAGAGTTCCGCTTAGAAAAACATAGATTAGAGCTAAATATCATAAGTATATTCAATGCTCGCAGAGAAATTTTTCCAAACAGAAAAAATAAATAATTCTAATTACAGTCATGATCAAGAAAATGTAGATGAAAAGAAACAGGCATATGACCATAACAAGTCATCTGCTCTGTAACCTTGTGGTTTAGTGTCTATACGCCAAAAACAGCTAGCACAACTCAAATTACGCCAAACCAACATTAAACCGATCTGTCAAAAGAGAAGGAAAAGAAAGGGGTGGGGTGCGGGGAGTTGGGAAAGAAATAATGGATGGAAGGATCAGAAAGAATGTCCTGCAAGTATCAACGTCCAGCTAGGTTACTTCATTAACAAGATCATCTACTATTCCAGGGTTCTTTAGTTCAAACAATCAGATCTGCTACACAAGCAACATATCATCAGATGAAATGCTAGTCAGCTGGCTAAATGCAAACAAATATATGACATTACCAGTCCCAACATATCCATCTCCAGACTGAACCTAGTAACTATTAGTTATTACAGTTTTATAATTTATACTCAACAAGTCTATATGCAAATGGATCCTCATAAAGGAGGAAACCGATGAACAATTGGACAAAGGTAAATCAACTCAAGTGAAAAGGAGAAAGGAGATGCATAAATTGCACAAATTATACCTTTTCTTTTCCTCAGCTTCTCTTTTTATTTTTTCAGTGGCATCTCTGTCATCCTTTGTACCAGTTCGTTTACTTGGAGACAAACTTAAGGGTGAAGATGAATTGCTCCTTTTCCTCTGTCTCTTGTTCCTTTTCGGTGTGGGAGAGCGACTTTTACGACGCCTTAGATTGGGTGAGCGACTTTTACGATGTCTCAGACTGGGGGAGCGACTTTTCCAGAGCCGAGGAGATGATGAACGACTTCGTCTTCTGTAGAATACAATAAAATATATTAACTTTAGGAGAAAATATTTGGTACTACAATGTCCACAGCCTTGCATCGTCCGATCCCACCATCAGTTCCAAAGCATGTACAGTTACCTCATATATTGCAAAGAATAAACTGCGTGCTCCATCTTTTATCATAAGAAACCGCTAATATCGAGCAGTGAAATGGCACCCATCGGCACCCATGACCTGCCGACTTTCCCAATCAAAGGCAAGCTAAATTTTCTTTCTTAAAATTTCTCAAACACCAATGATATTGCCTTTTTATTCACCACTATAATCAAGCAGTGAAATGACACTCATAGTCTCCCATAACCTTCCGACTTCCCAATAAAAGGGAAACTAATTTTTCTTTCTAAAAAATCCTCAAACATTAAAGATATTGAATTTTCATTCACCACTGTGTTTTTTGAATGAGATACATCTCAAACCCTAGTATAGTTATGTACAGAAAAAACTCTCAGCGTCGATATGCACAAATAAAAGGTATGACACATTATTAGCCGAACAACCATAAGCATGTCGAAATATCAAGGTGCTGATGGGAAGCAAAAACTCTCATAGGCAGCAACATGGCACTAGGACAACAAAGTAAAAATCCATTAGCATCTGCTATATAATTTAAAACAAACAAAACCAACATAATGAGAAATTATAGTTTTCAACATATGCAACAACTATGTGTGATCAGGAAGAAAATTGCTATGAAATATATCCAACAGAAACTAGAGACATTATACTTAATAGATAATACATCAAACAAAAAGTTCTACACCAGACTAATGAGTTTTAAATATCAGCAACTAAACTCAAATCATTGTTTCAAAAAGTATTTATTCCAGTCCAGAAACAACAATGAACTTAATCTCGCTCAAATTCAAGAATAACTCAATCAGTTATTCTTATGAAGCCTCTCACTCTGCTTTTCTGTAGTTTATGACAATTTATTTTCTGGCAGTAATAATGATTGAAAGCATGCTTTAGTTCCCAACTAATTAACGTAATACAAAGTAGCACAAAGTGTACATGTTATAGAAATTGCTGGTACATAAAATCACTTTATGCTGGTTTCATCAGAAAGCTATGCGTTGACCAAGCAACAGTTATCTTACAACTCTTAAAGAAAAGCTCTACATACACACAAAAGCAAAACTACAAAAGACACCCAGCACGGACACATAGTTATCCTGATTATAGTTACCACATTCAAAATCCCATCTAAACTATATCATGGTTATGTGACACTGTATCTTCTATCCCATAAATCTGAAAAGCAAATTTAGACTCACTCATACTAATGACTAATCATTAGCAAGAGATATGAAGAAACAATCCTTTCAAGCAAAACAGACCCACAAATGCATATGGGTGTCGTGTAATACACAAGCAAGTACAAGTCAAAGGGTATCACCTGCTATAGGAATGAGGGGATCGGCTCCTATTTCTCCGGCTCCGGCGCCCATACCTCACCGGAGACGGTGATGGAGAGTATCTCCTCCGGTACGACGGCGACCGAGAAATATCCCTGTCTCTGTCTCTACCCATCCCAACTAATTCCGATACAACAAATGTAAATCTGCCACCTGCTGCGTCAAACGCGTTAAAATCAACAAGAAATTCGAAATCCCATATGAAATCAGCGAGCTATAAACTATTAATTCGTCAATTGTTTGATAAATTAATAAACCGCGTTAATTCAATTAAGAATGATGAAGCCAGATTGGCGACCTTTCGATAAACAGAGTATTAGAGGTCAGTGATTTCGGTCAGAATGAAGACGTTAAAATATAAACCCTAGTTTGCAGAGTGCAGATGAATAAGAAAAGAGAATAGGTCATAATAATATCTGGAACTATTTAATTATTTTTGGACTTTGTAAGGAAACGAAAGACTGTTGCAACTTCTTAGGAAAAATGTGTTCCTTGTATGGGACTCAGAGAATTTCGAACCGTTCCAAAAATTAAACCGAAATCACTTCGAACAGAAAAATATCCGTTGACCGTTTGACTTTCTCCGAACCGAATTGAACCGAAAAAATAAATGGCATGGTTCTGGAGATTTCATAAATATCCATACTGAGAACCAAACCGAACTGTCTCGTACTGTACTGAACCGAAGAACCGAAATTAAGAACCGAATTGTAAAAAGAGATGCGCGTTATTAATATATTTTATGTCAACTTTGATCCTATATAATTTGAAAATTCTCAAAATGCAAATAAAATATAGTAATAACAATTAAAATTCACCTACATTTCATGTTTAGAAATACTTGATCTACAATTAAATTTTTCCTACTTAAAAAAATTAAAATGAAATGAAAGTTTAAAGATTTAAAAAACAAAAACTATTTAAGTTTTACTTAAAGTTGTCGATACTTAGCCTTAGTTTATTTTATCACTAACATGTAAAACTTTATTATATTTTGTTTTAATTTTAAAATTTCAATGTTAGTTGAATTTAGTCTTAACTAAAATTTAGGTTACTCTTAAGTTGATTTAAAAACAAAATCTTTAGTATGATGAAGTATTGATGTATGTTGAATTTTTTTAGAAACAAACATATAAAAAATAAAATATAAAAAGATGGTCATTCAAAATTTTTTTAATGATAAGAAATCTCTAAATATCCGAACCGAACCGTTCCGATAGTCCCGAAAATCGAACCGAACCAAACCAAAAAATAAAAATCTCTGAACCGGACCGAACCGATTTTTTGGTACGGTTCTGGAGATCGAATTTTAGTGATCTCTTAACTTCGGTACGGTTCGTAAATCTCCAGAACCGTACCGACCCATGCTCACCCCTAGTTCCTCGTACATATAATAGTTATTTTCACCTACAAAACAAGTTTTACATACCGTAAAATAAAAAGTTAATTTTTTCACCCAAATAAAGTGCGAAAACAAATGTACGCTAATACAATTATATGATAAGATATGCGACATACATACCAAGATAATTGATAAACTGCGAAACAGTTATGCGACAAACTGGGGAACATAATTGAAAATGTGAAAATAGTTATGTGACAAACAAACGAATATAATTGATAAAGTGTAAAATAATTATACAATAAACTATGCAACAGACAAACCGAAAATAATCGATAAAGTGAAAAATAGTTATGCGATAAAATACGCGACAAACAGGCGAACATAATTTATAAAGTGCGAAACAATTATGCGATAAATAGACAAAGATAATTGATACGAAAAACTATACAACATAATGAAAATAATTGATAAAGTGTCAAACAATTATGTGCTGAACTATGCGTAAACAGGCGAACATAATTGATAAAGTGCGAAACATTTATGCGATAAACTATGCGACAGACAGACGAAGAAAACTTATACGAAAAGATCTGCGACAGACAGACGAATATAATTGATAAAGTACGAAAACATTATGCAAAAAGTTATGCAACCGAGAGGACAAGATTATTAATAAAGTGCGAAATGTTAATGCTAAAAGATATATGACAGATAGACGATGATAATTGATAAAGTACGAAATAGTTATGCGATTAACTCTGCAACAAACAGGTGAAGATAATTGATGCAAAAAGTTATGTGACAGATAGATGAAAATAATTGATAAATTGCGACAAAGTTTTTTTTATGCAAACTCATTTTTTTTTAATTCAAAGAGAAAGATGAATGAACAAATAACTACTCAAATATTCATAAATAGCCCAACAAAAAAAATATAAAGAAATCCCAATAAATTTCCCAATCTTTTCTTCAATGCATCAAACTTGAAATTGCCATGGCAGAGTCCTCAAATCAACCTCATCTTGGACCTTTCCACTTCTCGCCGCATAACTAATGGTATTTCCAAAATCATCTCTCCTATATGCAGCCGACAGGCGAAGTTAATTGAGCAAGTGAGAATTACTTATGCGATAGATATGCAAAGTTCATTGAGCAAGTGTGAAACAAGTTATGCGATAAAAGCATGCAACAAACATGCGAAGATAATTGAGCAAGTTCGGATTACCTATGCGATGAACTATGCGACAGATAGACGAAGTTCATTGAGCAATTGCGAAACAAATTATGCGATAAAGTATGCAACCGACAGGCGAAGTTAATTGGGCAAGTGTGAATTACTTATGCAATCAGCTACGCGACAGACATGCGAAGATAATCGAGTGAGATCTCATTATGTGATAAATTACGTGACAGACAGGTGAAGATAATCGAGCTAGTACGATATCATTATGCCATAAACTACGTGACAAACAGGCGATTATTGATCAAGTACAAAATGTTTATGCGTAATTGCGTGAAATAGAGGCGAAGAAAATTAAAAAAAGTGCAAAACATTTATATGATAAACTACAAGACATACCGGTCATGATAATTGATAAATTGCAAAATATTTATGCGATAAACTACGCGACAAATAGATCAAGATAATCAATAAAGTGTAAAATAAACTATGCGATAAACTATTCGACAGATAGACGAAGGAAATTGAGTAAGTGCTTATGATGCAGAGAATTGTGTGAACAGTTCGGTCAATCGTGGGTCTTTCACAGATCAGCTTATTGCATTTGTTTTTGTATTTTTCCAGCTTCTTCTCAGCTATCAACTTTTCGTGTAAACCCTAGAAAGGTCGTCCTTTCGGGAACGATGTACCAGAAACACGTGAAGGAAGTTTTCAGCACCTTTATTCCCCCAAAGTTTCTAAGAACAGAAATCACCAAAGCAATGATGCGGAGGATCGTGGGTCGGGCCAAGATCAACAACTGGAGGAAAATGATGAAGAACGATAGGGACGACGACCGACCTTAGGCTACTTCGAGCTCCCACCAGCGACTGCCAAGCCCGATAATGTTTTGCTGGCAGATTTCAAAAGAGGAGGAGGTGTGTTGAGCTTGGTCGTCTGTTTCATAGGACCGAGGTCCAGTAGATTGAGCTCGACTGGAGGTCAATGGAGCCTTCCTCTAGCTACCAAAAGAGGTCGACTTCAAGAAAGAGAAGATAGAATTTGCATAAGCCAAATGGTTAATTCAGGTAAAGGAAAAAAAAAAAGAATACAGATCAAAAACCACTTGAGTTGTTCCTACCAAAATCGATAATAGGAGGTGTTCTCCTCTTGATAAAACCACAATGAGATAAGAGCTTCCCATTCTCGATTAAAAGAATAGAATTTATTGAGAGTTCGTTCCAAGACTCGATGAGTGCATCCCAAGTGTCATCAGGCGCGGGGGTGCAAGTCGGAAAGGTAGGTCGGTTAACTACTCGCAGGAAAAGAAAAAAGTGTAGTAGGTAGGATATAGAAAAAATAGTTTTTCTAAGCACTAATGTTGGAAGGGAGGTCCCTTATGAAGTTAGTGTGGTTAAGATTTATTAGGTAAGGAATTCTTTTTTGAAACTTAACTCCATAACAATAACTAAAAAAGTTGATGCCAACGTGACCTACCTACAATAGCACAATATGGCAAAGACTATCATTATTCTAATAGAGTTGGGAGGAAACTTGTTAATGGGAATATCTCATATATCACAAATGGCCAACAGCTCGGCACGAACTGAAAAATTAAGCCCCCCCTCAATTTTATCACAAAGAAATGTATAAAAAACTTCTAGGAAATATGACATAAGTGTGTAAAGTCTCGGGGATAAGAAACTCAGAGGAGGTCGGCAGATCGATAAAAATCTTAAAGTGTTCTAACTAGTCGGGTTGACGTGAAGGAAAAAGGATTCAATTTTCAAGCTACTGAAGTTAGGAGAGGTACGGAGCAAGGAGAGACATGAAGGATTGGTCGGCCGAGAATAATGGAACTAGGTCCCTATGCGAATTGGGAGGCATAAGGTCGGGAATCACTGCGCCTAACCTCTCGTCTCAATCGATGTCCTCCACAGGTTTGTCAGTTAAGCGCAATGGTCGATAATAACCCCAAGGGAAGGGGAAGAAGAAGGCAAGGTTGAATGCCCATCAATAAAAGCGCTGTTGGAGTTGTTGGTCGCAAGAGAATCTAACAAAGTGTGTTCCAAAGAAGAAAATGAGTTCTTGAAGGATAAAAAGAACATGATTTAAAAAAAAAAAAATAAATAAAAATAAAAAAAAATAAGGAGAATATTTGAACACTATTAACAAGAAACTTACGCATTGTCAAGATTGACGGAAGTTGATCGGCGATGTTAAGACGGCAGTGGTCAACGACGAGGTAGCAACAAAGAAGATCAACGGATTTGCAAAAGAAGTATGAGAATTGGATAAAGTAAAAAGAGGTAAGATAGAAAAAAGGAGGTATTCATAAGAAAAAAGAGGGAAGTCGAGGAAATTGGTCGAGTAGGATCCTCCGTTATGGGTGAAGATATACAAATGATATTAAAAGAGGAAGGTGAGGAGGTGAATTGACCTGGACCATCACATGGGATTAGTAATGGGCAGGTAAGATGGAGGTAGCATTAACGAGCACATAGTTTAAGATGGTAGAGAGTTCGAGGCAATGTCAGATGATTTCAAAGGGTGTCAGGTAATTTAAAAGTTTGGATGAGTGGTTTTAAGCGGGACTCTTTTTTAATTTCAAAATTGAAACTCTACTCTGAGGTCGAGCTAGCTTGACTAGAATAGAGATAGAAGGATAGTAGATAATGTGGTATTATATTGACCTGTGGAGCTCATATAACTTGGAGGTAGCTCAATTGATTAGCTACTTGCGGCAGCTCGTTGTCAACCAATTACTTGAAGATACCTGGTTCTATCTTAGGTCAAGTCATCTTAACTCAGCTAGAGTGGGGGGACTATATGACATATTATATCAACTATTAGAGCTTGTATGACGTGAGTCGAATGGTTTGAGTGGACCGGTAGCTCGATTGGAGGTCGGATAGCACAAAGGCTTAAGGTCAAAAAATGTCAGGTCCAGGAGGTAAGGACAAAAAGTCGAGGTAGAAATCTAGGATAGTCTGATGAAAACTCTACCTGGAACCGAAGAGGTCGATGGACAATCTCAAAGTCAGACTGACTCAGCAAAGACCAAAATAGTCAAATATAGAAGGAACCAAGCTATTTAGCTTGACTGTCTAAAATGATTACCAAATGAGGTAGAACAATGTAAACACATCAGATATAGATAAATATGATTGGCCTGTTTAGACACTCAGGCAGTCACTCCAGCAATTATATCGGGCGGATCTTGAGTAACAAGGTGATAACTTTATATAAGGGGTGATGTATGATCATCATTCTTTTTTTACATTTTGAACATTCTAAGCTAATATACTTGCATATACATCATCACTTCCAAATACTAATATAGGTATGAACACGACTAGGATAAGAAAAACACGTGGATAACAGAATTGCTTGAGAAACAAGATTGGACAATCCGGGCACCGAGGCAGTATAACTGGGCAGTTTGAACACTCAAGCAGTCACTCGAGCAATTAGATTGGGTAGATCTTAAGTAACAAGGTACTAACTTAATATAAAGGATGATGTATGATCATCATTCTTTATCTACACTAAACATTCTAAGCTAATATGCATACATATACATCATCACTTCCAAATACTAATATACATACATATATATCATCACTACCAAATACTGACTTGAAAGTCAGAGCTTCTAAGCAGAGACAATCCCCGACACTGCTTTGCATGCCATTCTTTAACAGTTTGAAAGATGTCGAACCCGATCGAGATTGTTTACACACCAATTACTCTTTTACTAACTTCCACAAATTTATCATTATTAATTTACTATTTTTATATCACGTCCATTTTAGAATATTATATTATATTATATTTTATATTTCTGAACAAAATAAAAAAAATGAATTATTCATTCTTCATCCCCAATTGTATTCCACATTATTTTAACTTTTTATAGGGAAATATCTTTTTTCAAAACAATATAATATCGATTGCACCGGTAAAACTATAGGTGTTGGTGGTCATTACTCATTCATGGCAGGCAAAATCAGCAAAAACTCAGCCTAAAACAAAAATGCCAAGCACTCCCCAGAAAACACAGCCCATTCATCAACCCAAACAGTAATGATTTTTTAATAAAAAACCAGAAACTATATTATAATCATACACCATCAAATATGGAGTCCTAGCACAAAGTGTACTTATAGAAATGCGTCCTTCTCAAGAACTTTCCCCACGTCATTCTGGTTATTTAGCTTAGCCACCTCAATAGGCGTTTTCCCATCCAAGTTTTGAAGAGTGCTGAAGAAAAAATAAAATATACACATAATTAAAAGGCAACGATCAGTTAGTTGTCTTGAGAAAAAAGCAAAAAAGGGCTTACACAGCAGCTCCATTTTTCAGTAGAAGCTCCACGCAGTCCTTTCGGCCATAGCCAGCGGCATAGTGGAGTGGTGTGTTCTTATTCTTATCCAAAGCGTCCACTTTTGCACCAGCTTCCAAAAGAACTTGGGCACACTTAATCTGAAAACGGAATACAAATGGTTCAATCACCTCTGTGAAAGAAAGCTGATAAAGGTAGCATCTAAATCGGAGAACACAACCAAAAGTAAGTAAAAAAAAAGATATAAAATGGCCTGAGGTGCAGCCCAATTCTTTGTAAACATAAATGAAGCTATCTCTTATAACAATACCACCCCCTCAACATGTCAATTTCTGTAAATCTGAAACAATTTCGGGCAAAATTGAGGTATATTTCACTTAAAAAGAAATCTGGATTTTCTGGTAATTAATTCAAGAAAAAATTGGATGATGGTTGAGTGTAAATTGGTGTCATCAGATACCTCGCCATAACCACATGCAAAGTGTAACGCTGTTCTTCCCTCAGAATCTTCTTCATCTTTATTGCCACCATTAGCTAGAGCACTCTTTAAGCCCTAATATTACATTATGGGAAGAAGAAAAAAATATAAGAAAATAATAAGAAAAAAAAAAAACCACCACAATTCAAGTTAATTTTGAAATTAACTCCAAAATACACCATAACAACAACAGAAAAATATTCAAGTACAAAAACAACACGGAGGCATTCTGTAAAAGTGTAAAAGCTTTTCCATTGTCGATGGATGATTTTTCAATCTAGCAAACAATTATAAATCGTAATACAGTGGTGATTAGTATTACTCAGAAGCATGTT
The DNA here is from genome assembly GCA_008636005.1 of Striga asiatica. Taxonomy (NCBI): domain Eukaryota; kingdom Viridiplantae; phylum Streptophyta; class Magnoliopsida; order Lamiales; family Orobanchaceae; genus Striga; species Striga asiatica. The sequence continues at coordinate 2,095,065 of BKCP01000001.1, forward strand.
ACCTCTACATCACCAACACTGGCAGTGTGGTGGACAATGGATTCGTCCTCATTTGCTTCCTCTGTTTCGTCTTCGGCTGATGTTCCGCTTTCTCCCCCGACAGCAAATCCCATGGCTTCCCCCAGTTTCTGGAGAACATCCTTGTCATTCCAGTACCTGCTTGCAAAACAGAAGAGAATGCATATTCAGGCATAGGATACAGGCAAAACTAACGGAAAAGAAACAGGAAAAGGCAAAAGGAACAAATCACTCTACAACTCAATCCACGTAAGTATATCCATTCTGAAATTCAAAATATCTTCCAATTTCTACATTAAATTTTTTTTCCCCCTCTTTTAGGGGGGTTGATATTGGTATGCTGCATTACTAAATGCTTGCACGAAGCTTAGCTGAAATCAAAGAACAAAAAATGGATTTGAATCTTGGAAAACAAGATTGATCACTATAAAAGAGAAGACATAGACCAATATAAATCACCCACTTCTGAAACAAGAATCAAGAATAGTGCATCTTCAAAGACGCGAACCATCTTGAACAGGGTACAAAAGGAGGAAATTAAACCAACCAGGTCAGAGAACTGATTGTTTTGATTGAAAAAAAATATATATATACAATGTCAAGGAATCATATAGGATAAAAACCTGAAAATTCTTAATATGCCAATGAAAGATTATACTAATGGGTATTGCGGTAGATGTAGAACTGCAATGAGAACCACAACAATTGGAATCTCAGAACATAGACAATGGAGCTACTTAAGCCGATCAAGCAAGTTTACAACAAAGCATAACCTTAATAAATTTAGTACTTATTTATAACTAAAACCACAAAAGAGTAGATGGCATATTTCATCGACATACTTAAAAAAATTTCAAATCGTTGCCGTGCACCCCAACCATATTCGACAGAACGCATTATACATTAGTATTTCAAGATGGGAAGTTATAAATTCTGTATAAACTAAGAAAACCAACCTCATCATTGCAGCAGGTCCACCATTCTCGATTTCATCCAAGATAGGCTTCAAAGATGGATCCTCCTTCACGCGCGCCATTCGTTCTTCAAGTTGGTCTTTATTGGCTGGATTTACCAAATTCTCAAGCATGCCAGACATGGCTGGATCCTGAGAAAATATAGAATGATGCACAATATTATGACATCCACAATTAAAATTACTTCCAGAGTGTCATGAACGGTATCAGACTAAGAAGTACCTGCATTAATGCACTGCCCAGCCTCTCTGCCATGGTCATAAATTGTGGGTTTTGCATTACTTGTTGCATGGTTGAGTAATACTGTTGTGTATCAATGCTGGGAATACCATCTTCCAGTGAAGCACCTTGAAAGGTTTTCTGCAGTTGTTCTGTCATCTGATTAAAAGAAGGGTCTTTTGCTATCTGTTCGGCTAATTCCTTGATGCTCGGGTCCTGCACACAAACAACAAGTTAAAACTAAAACTAGGGAACATTAAGAAAGCATAGCGAGAAGGAGAGACTCTATAGAGATATTATTATTACAGAAAGCTCCATTCTTGTAATTTTAGCGCAATAAAACGACATAAGCTTTGCAGCATATCCTCTCACAACTTAAAATGAAGTTTCAGTTCCTCATTCGTGAAGCATTACAGAAATTCACATATAAAATTTTTTTCCATTTAAAAGTTATGAGTGTAGCGAACGATAATTTAGTCAAACTGATACGAAAATCATAAAAGAAAAGGAACTGTTTAGGTTACCATGGCAAAAGCTATATGGTTGATGTTTAAGAAATTTTTCTAACCAGTTTATCCACTAGACTATAGTATTAGATTGACTCAGTGGCATGCTACGATGCCCCATCTACAATAACAATCTCAAATGAAAGACCAAACATGGATCAGGAAAAAATCTATACATTAAGCAATCCTGACATAGCTGAAAAATCAAACGGATTAGGCATCCCAGCTACAGGAGGAGGGGTAACACTTCTCTGGCCAGATGACGACTCCACCGCATTCGAAGTTTGAGCTGACTTCTTTTCTGAAGAAAAGAAAATGATCAACTATGTCTTTTTTTCCAATAGTAAAAACTTAAAAATAGGTAGTCCAATAACATCATTAAGACTACATAACACTGAAATATGAAAAGCCAATGATTAACTGCCCACTCATCAATTTCCCTATATTTGACCAGCTTTCGTGCTCAATAACATTCACCAGACAAACAGTATCCAAAAAAAAAAAATNAAAAAAAAAACAACTATCGGATTACTTCACCCAAAAAATAAAAAATTGCACGAGCTCAAATATAAGAGTGAAGGATATAAGCTCACCGTCTTTGGAGCTTAGAGGAGTTTTCGATGCCTGCAAAACCCCAGAAATTTTATAAAAAAATAACACAGAATCAGTACATCAGCTGCAAACACGTGCAAACAGTCCAAATTTAATTCAGCTGACGAAATTGATAAAAGAAAAATCAATCGGTAAATTTAAACAATCAGGATATGAAATTATGCAACGGAAAAAAGTAATAAGCGGTAGAAATTTTTAAGGCTTGACCATCAAAAGATGGAGGAAGAGGAATCAGCGAGCGAGAAGGGTAAACCGTACCAAAACTAGAAGAAGTAAAAAGCTAGTAAGGGATTCGGGACAGTACCTCGGACATGTTTGCTATAATCCGATGTAGAAACTGTTGGTGTTCGGATCCTTTGCTTGTAGAGATTTGCGGACTACGAATAAGGTAAAAGAACAAAGCTTTTAAGTTGTAAGTGAGCCACCTCAATAATCCTCATCACCGATTTCGATAAATGGTCAAATTCCTTTTTTTTTTTTTCTTTTTTAATTGCTTTCGCCATTTTTTTTTTTATTTTAATCGACTGGGTGGTATTTCTACATTCATCCGGGGACTCACCACAAACTCTCAAGCCACTACGGCCCTAACAGGCTACGGGATCCACGCCCAGAGGGGCGGGACTAATCCACCCAGGAGGTGCAAGTGCCCCATCCTACACCCCACGGTAAGTTGGGTTCGATCCCCCAACCTCTGGCATCAACAACACTTATGCCTCCACCATCAGCCGTTGGACTACATGCCCCAGGGGCAATTGCTTTCGTCATTTGGCATCCCCTATTTTCCTGATCTTTTTTTTTTTTTCCTATCTATTGTAATCCTTGTTTCATCCGAACTTACATTTTATGCCCCTTTGCTATTCTAGATTGGTCGGGATATCTTGAAGAATTCTTCCACACTTCGGCTTTTGTTTTCTTTTATTGCGGCCCGATGGATTGCACAACGCTCGATATTAATTGCGAATTATCCTTCATTCGAGTGATTGTTGGATGCTGACCTTTTTGGTATAATTACAACTATCCAAGCTTGTCTATCTATGTTTCACCCTCAACTTTTATATTTTCCGACTAGTCTACCATTCATAATCTCTTTATTTACATATGAAAAGGCAGAGGACACGGGAGCTTCTCACAAGCCCTAGCCGCTGACGATTGGAGAGCACAATCGAAAATCGTCCCTTGCTAGCTCATTAGCGATGAACTACCGCAAGAATCAAGGCGAAATTTACCTTCTTCTGCACTGTTTGGAGTTAATTATATTTTTGTTGTTTTCTTTGTTTAACCTGACAAAATTGGAAACCTAGGAGCATCAAGAACTTAATTGTTGTTTTTGCAATTAATTGTTATTACTTGATTGGTTTGTGTGTTAATTAGATTTATTTTTTACCAATTCAAAAACTTTCATCATCTGTTTTTTACAACGAATATTTTGGTCTTGTTATGTTGGAGGTTTTGTGTGTCAGTGAGTGTGTATGAATCGCTGCTATTGATTGACTGACTTATGTCGCAATTGTGTGTGCATAATTGTTGGAGTTCTATGAGGACGTCGAATTTATGCGGGTCACAAATTCGTCTACGAATTAAACCTAAGCGCAACGGAACTAGAGTTAATGTAAAACACTTACGATTTAAAACTTTTCCAAGACTCTGTACAGATAAAACGACTTACAGTGTTGGATGAATGGTTCTGAGTTGTTCTTCTCACCTCATCCACCCGTCTTGCCTTGGTCGTGGATCTGGGCCCCGTCTAGCCAGACTTCGGATTGTTGTGCCGCGGGCTTCAACAGGTCGCATGCGTCTACTTGTTGGGGTCACGCCTCACTATCGAGTGCGCCGGGTTGCCAGGGACTATTGCGCATGTCGTTGGGTGCCGCTTCGGGTTGCGCCTGACCTCGTGCGGTGGTCGTCGGGGTTGGGGCTGCTTGTGGTGGCCTCACAGTTGACTTGTGGTGGTCGCGCCATGGTCGTTGGGGATCGTCGGTGGTCACGGGGTTGCGTGCGGTGGTAAGGATGCCTCAATTTACCTCGAGGACTTCTGTTGTTGGTGTGTTTTTATTCTCTAATTGTAGAGTATGTTTATCGTGTATTCTCTCGTGGGAAGTTTGTGTTATTCTCCTGTGGAGAGTTTGTGTATTCTCATGTGGGAGATTTTTATGTCTTTTTTTCTTTTTGTAGTGTGTGTTGTGGTTTATAGGCTGTCTTGGGTAGTCTCCTATTCCGATTAGTTAGTCGGTTGTAATTATGTGTTTTATTTAATGAATCTATGATTTCGAAAAAAAATAATAATAAGCCATTACAATTATGCAATAACTGCAAGAAAAACACGGGACAAACTGAATGATAACGCCATCACTTGGCTATCATTGCCAAACTAATATTATTGAACTTCCATTACGTTCCGTCAAGTTCATAATAGCAGCAGAAATCAATGAAAAATACTGGTAGTGAATACAATGTTCATACTTTATATTCTTGATGCTCATCAAATCTTGCCCATATTTATCCACCACAAATTGATCTATGCATTGCCATTAGATCAGGACCATATCCAAAATCAGAGACCAAAATCAACACAAGTTAAACAGGATAAACCACCAACTAAGCCTAGAAATCCAACTCACATTTGAACCCTCGATCATCAATCAAATTTACAAACTCGATCATCAATCAAATCCACAAAACCTCTATATAATTCCATGTGAATATGAAACAGGAAAAATATTCTTAAATACATAATAGGATACAATTCGTGATCATTAACAACACACCTTATCAATAACATATAAATCACGATCAATAAAACCAAACCAAACAGAAGCGCTCGTGCCTTTTTTTTCTTAATTTGCCATATTTTCCATTATAAATTTTTTTAAGAATTTGGTAAAACCTAGGAAGGATGAACCTTTTTGGAGTTGGACGAAATTGCCCTTACAGCGGATCTCATAGAAGCAGTAGCAGAATTGACAGCCGCCTCAATATACTTGTTAGCAGCAAAAGACGCAGCCTTTTCGAGGTTTTTCCCCAATTTGCGGGCGTTGTCGGCAAGGCTGACCAGGCTGTCATGCTCGGCGGCGGCAGATCGGTCCATCTCCTCCTCGAAGCGGCGGAATTCGGCCATGGCGCTGTCCATCACCGAGTCCAGATACTCCTCGGACTCCCTCATCTCGTCGTGGGCCTCTTGGGCCTCGTTCTCGGCCTGGAGCTCGAGATTGGCCCAAGCCCGGTACGCCTCGACTTCGAACAGCTTCATGAGATCCTCGATTGTGGAGGGATCGAAGGTCTTGTCGCGCAGGGCCTGGTCCGACAGGAATGTGAACTCCGAGAACAGAGCTTCCATTTTTTATTTTTATTTTTTCCTATAAAAATGTTGGTTTTACTTTTGCGTAATGAATAAGTGGTGTGTGGACTGTGGGGTGGAGATGGGGAAATCAGAATAATTTAAAGAGACGTTATTCCTACCGATCTGCTTTATTGACGTCTTTTTTATTTATTTTAACTTTTCCTTTGTTTACCTGAGCTCAAAGGCGTGAAGAATGTATAAATATTGCAACTTTTTTGGAGATGGGCATATTTAGGTGAAAGTTGCAACTTTAGGTAACGGTAGGCGACCGCTGATTGTCGACCATACTAATCAGGCCACGAATTAAAAATTCCCCAAATAATTCTCTCGCCATGAGAGTCTCCTCTTCTTTGGGAGTTAAAATTCCGGCAGTCGGCTTAATCCTCCTTTTCAAGGAGTTTGATCCCCAGTTCTAAGATTTGCATTAGGTGAGTATTTCGTTTACTAGGTCAAGGTGTTTTTCAGGGATCCTCTTTGAGTTGAGTAAAAAGGTTCTTGTTTTGGGTTCTATTGCGTTTCCTTTGGTTTAAGGTTCTCTCCCGCTCCTCGATTTGCTTTTGGGAAACGGAATTAAGGTCTGAAGTATGGAGATGGATATTGCTTCGAAGCTCAACACCATTCACCTGTCGGAAAAAGAATCAGCAATAATTCCAATAGAAGAGGAAGATATTAGGGCAAGTGCGAATGAATGTGGCAGAAGCCTATTTGGGAAAGTCCTCGGTTCTAACAAAGTTAATCTACTGGGACTAAAGAGGGCAATGGGGCAAAATGTGGCAGATTAAAGCCTCGGTCACAATCAAAGAACTACAACCACATTTCTTCCAGTTCGTCAGAATTGGCAGACAAGCTCAAAGTGGCTAAAGGTATTAACTGGTCCTTTGACAATCAATTTCTTATCCTTAGAGAATGGGTAAAAGGACTAGGTCCAGATCATCACACCTTTAAGAAAATGGATATATGGGTTCAGGCTTGGAATGTTCCAATAAACTAGGTTTCAACTGAAGTAGGGTTAAAAATTGGTAGAGCCTTTAACAAAGTGAAGGATGTCTCCATTCCTCAAGGGGGGATATTAGTTGGAAAATGTTTGAGGATGCTTGTCACGGTGGATTTAGAACAACCCATTGTCAGGTGTGCTTACATTCAATTGGACGATAAAAGAATAGCGGTGGAACTGAAAAGGCTGGTGGGATTATGTTTCTATTGTGGTATAGTAGGACATCTCGATATGCATTGTGAGAAAAGAACAGAAGATATTGGCAAGGGTAGGCTGGCAGAGTGATTATATGGTGATTGGCTAAAAGCATTGGATCTTTATCACCCTAAAAATCCCAGTACTTTAGGCTCCCACTCTGACTCCCCACAACACTTGAACAACCAATTCCTGGAAAAAACAACTACCACTGACCAAAATTTATCACGCAACCCATCAACAGAAGTTTCAACTCAACCTACAAAGCCTCTCTCGAATCCACAAAACAACCATCCACCTCCTCAAACATTCCAAACCAAATAAAAAATCATTGCACTAAGACTTCAGAACCCTCTATCCCACCTCAAAATCACCCAAACATAACCTCAGAGCCTATTAACTCTCAACCAAAACAACAAAAAATAACCACAAAACCATCAAACTCAACCCCAAATCAGTTAAAATTCCCACCATAAGCCAACCCTAAAATTGTTGGGAGCAGCACCCAGGGGAAGAAACAGGTAGAGTTGGAGATCTGTGTATGGCAGATGTGATAGACTCTCAAGTACCAATCAAGGCAGAGGGGAGTACATCTGGAATAAAAAGAAGCTGGAAGAGGAGGTCTCTTCCTAGATCTCTTCTAGAAGGTCAAAAGAAGCAAGAGAAAAATTGCTATACAACCTGAAGAGCCAAATGAAGAATAGAAGAGTACATTGCCAAGCACCGAAAAGGTGAAAAACCAAAAATGTATTTGGAAGGGGTGTTGGTGTCCAGCCCAAATTGGCCCCTAAGCCCTCAATGAAGGTTGTGGTGTGGAACTGTAGAGGGCTGGGTGGGTCCTCTACAGTTTCCCAAATCAAGGAGGTTTATAGATTCCACCACCCGATTTTCATTGTCCTT
>BKCP01000001.1:2102854-2117014 GCA_008636005.1 Striga asiatica
ATTTTTATATATGATTATTGATTTAGTTCAAAGGAAAATCCAGTGGGAGTATTTGTTGTCAGCCAAACATAACTGGGGAGACAACTGGTTTATGGCGGGAGACTAGAATGATCTCCTTGAAGATTCTGACAAACAGGGGGGCAGAAGGAGAACATCCAGTTCTTTTCAAGGCTTCAGGGAATTCATTGCTAAGATGGGTTTGTTGGAGCTAGAAATGAAGGAGCACAAATTTACTTGGGGAAATAGAAGATTGGGAGAAGGTTTTGTCCAAAAAAATTAGAAAGAATTTTAAGTACCCTTAGCCGGCACCACCTTTTTCCCTTCAACTGAGGTGGAGAAGTTTTTTCAGACCATGGACTTCTTCTTCTCACTTTTAACCCATCAATTAGGAATGTCAAGAGAAGGTTCTACTTTGATAAGTGATGGACGACAAAAGATGGAATAAAAGAAGTTGTCAGCTCAGCTTGGAAAGCCTCACAATGGAACTCCAATGTTCAACTTCCAGGAAAAAATAAAAGAGACCAGGGTGGAAATTCTTAAATGGAGAAGCAAGTTCAAATCAGAAACATCTACCAAAATTGAAGAGCTCAATAAGAAATTGGCTGAGTTGAATAGTCAAGAAGGTGAAAGAAACTGGGAGCTTTGGGACCATCTAAAGAGTCAACTGGATAAGAAAAATGCTACTGAGGAACTTTATTGGAAGCATAAAGCATGGGTCAGCTGGCTTAAACATGGAGATAAAAACACTAGCTACTTCCATGCCAGCATCAAAGAGAGAAGGCAACAGAACAACATCTCAAGGCTGTTAAGAGAGGATTTTAGTGTGTGTGAAACAAAAGAAGAGATTGTAGGCTGCTTGGAAGATTTCTACTCCAATTTATTCACCACTTAGGAAAATGTGATTGGGGCTGAGCTTTTAAGAGACATCCCTTAAAAAGATCACCTTAGACCTTAACTCAGATCTCATTGCAGCTGTTGAAAAAGAGGAAATCAAGGATGCTGTTTTTAGTATTGACCCTAACAAAGCACCTGGCTTTGATGGTATGACCTCCTCCTTCTTTCAATCCCTCTAGACCATTGCTAAAACTTATTTTTGTGCCCTTGTTCAAAGTTTCTTTGCTTCTGGTCAATTGTTGAGAAGCATTAACCACTCTCTGATCTCTCTGATTCCTAAGTGTCAAACTCCTGAACTAATGTCTCATCACAAACTAAGTCTTTGCAGTGTGACCTACAAAGTTATTGCTAAAATTCTTGCCAAGAGACTGAAAGCATGCCTTCCCCTTTGCATTAGTGATAATCAATCTGCTTTTGTAGCTGATAGGCAAAACTTTGGACAATGTTATTATATTCAATTAAGCCATCCATTTTCTTAATAGGCATATGAGTGGAAATAATTGTTATATGGCTGTAAAATTAGATGTTCTAGGCTTTTGACAGGGTAGAATAGGACGGTGTCAGGCAAATCTTGATTAAATTGGGGTTTCACTCTTTTTTTTGTTAAGTGGATCATGGCTTATATCTCCTCAACATCCTTCCTTTTCAATTTAAATGGTGAGGTCAAAGGGTTTCTTACACCTTCTACAGGCATTAGACATGGTGATCCCCTGTCACCCTATATTTTCATACTCTTCTCAGAGATTCTTTCCAATAACTCTAGACTAGGTCAGTTTTAAGGGCTTAGAATTTCTAGAAATGGGCATGTTTTCTCACATCTTTTCTATGCAGACGATACCATCATCTTTTGCAAAGCAGATGATCACTATGCCAAGCTGTTACTAGATATGCTCTCTCAGTTCCTAACCTAATTTGCTGGCCAAACTGTAAACTTACCAAAATCCTCTTTTTTAGCAGGAATTCTGATCTTTCCCTTAGAAACTCTGTTTGTCAGACCCTGCTTGGAATTTCTCATCACAACTCTTATAGATATTTAGGGTTGCCTCTGGGGGTGGGGAAGTATAAAATTGATACTTTCTATTTTGTGGTTGACAAAGTGAAAAATAGGATTCAAAACTGGATGTAACACCCCACCTACTATTAGTAAATTAGAGTAAATTTTTCGCGCTTTAGCTTTGGAAAAACACTTATTTAATTTTCGAAAATATTTTATCTTTACCTAGCGGGATGCTACTAAACTTACTAGCTTAATCTCTTTCTTGATCGACATACATAATTCAAGGTCTCATAGACCTCGACGCCAGGTGCCTAGAACATCGGGAAACAATATTTTTATTTTTTTTTATTTGAGTCGAACTTGAGCCATGTCGAGCATCGAGTCGAGCTCGAGCATTTTTATTTATTTTCACGAGTCGAGTCGAGCAACATTTTACATGACTCGTCGAGTTCGAACTCGAATAATAAAAAAAAAAAAGTTCGATTTGCACTTAACAAAATCTATCCTTCATGCTTAGACTATCTTTATCAACAACCCAACTCAACCCACGAAAATGCTCACATGCCCACGGTGGGCACATGTTAATATGCCCATCGCTTATGTGGCATGCACACATTGGTGATGTATTTTTTTAACATTTAACATCACCAATGTGGGCATATTAACATGTGTCTACCGTGGGCATGTGAGCATTTCCCACTCAACCCAACCTACAATTAAAAAAACTATTTATCTCTCCTCCACCTACACAACCCAACTTTACAACTTAACTTATCTTTATCCCCAACTCAACTCAACTCAACCTAAAATATTTATTTATTATTATTTATTTATTTATTAAGTATTATCTATAATTGATATGTGTCATTGTTTTAGTTGTAACAAATTAATTAAAAAATATATATAATTAAAGTCGTAATGATTTTTAAAAAATTATATTTTACCATATAGTTAAAAAATTTACGAACTCAATTAAAATATTTGAAATTACAAAGGCCGGAACAAAATATTAAAATTGGTTAAAAAAGTTACCAAATTGCAATTGTGTTTTAAAATATATTAAATGTGATCTCTATTTAAAGAGAATAAAAAAATATGAATATTGATAATTTTTATTTTTATTTTTAAAATAAATTAATCTCTAAATATACAAATTAATTTTTATCTTAGTTAAAAAAAACACTTGTTCAATAAAATTTGGACAAATGTCCCCCTCAACCGGTTGTGATCTAAGAGCACCCACAATGCTTTGGGTCTCTTAACAAAAAATCACATGCCACATAGGAAATAGACATAGTCTATAAAAACATACTTCCCAATGCAATTAAAAGTGGACATGGTCTAGCTTATGTGGCAATGAAAAAAAGAGACCAAGTCTACACTTGGGTCTATTTTGGCAGTGCTACTACCGTGTGCCCTGGCACACCTAGCAAGGTGTGTCAGGGCAGTTTAAAATGAACATGTTATGTTACAAACCCAAACATGCTAGGTGTGCCAGGGCACACCTAAGTATTTGCGCTATTTTGGACCCAAGTACAAACCCAAACAGTCATCATTTGTTCTTAATTTAATTTTTTTTAATGAATAAAATATATTAGAGCATTTCTATTGGTTGACATGTATGGTAGACCTAGTCTTTTTATTTTTGCATTACAAAGTTTTTGAGTTTTTTTACTTGGGTTTGTCCATGTTATTTAAAACTCAAGTCCAATTATATGTCACATATACAAAAAAAACCAAAAGCATTGTGAACGTTCTAAGGTCATATTGTAATATGGGTCACGCTTTTTCCTTGATTTTTCTTTTTTTTTTTTACTCACTTTTTTGTCTTTTGTAATGTACTTAGGTCACCGTTAAAGATAATCTTAACTCGACTCGACTCGTTTGAAAACTCTATTCAAGACAAAGGAAAACGTAAATAAAAAAAGACAAAAATCATGGAGTGCAAGTTTATGCGCGTACAGAGCATTTGTTCACCGAGCACACTTGTCCATTGCCAAAACCCAGTTGTCTTCCCATCCTTTAGAGAGAGAGAATCCTTTAGAGAGAGATTGAGTGAGTGAAGCCGAATCAAAACAAACCCATGTTCTCTCTCCTATTTTCTCGAAAGTTCTAGTCAGAGGGAAGTGCAGAGAGTGAAGAGAGAGAAAGTGTTGAGAACCGATGCTGTGGTGGAAATGGGGAAGGCCGACAATCAGCGACTGCCTGTTGTGCAGCCGTCTAACAGCGGCAGCGCCTCTGCTACCTTCTTCCCCTGCCGGAGATGTGCGATGGGTTGTTTCAGGCTGTCCAGCGTCAAATGCGGCGTCGTTTTAGCACTCAGTTTGGCAGCTTTTCTTTCCGCTTTTTTCTGGCTCCTCCCTATTCGGTACAGACAAGCTGGGTTCGATGCTAAAGACTCCATCAAGCTCAGCGGTAAATTGCTGATTGTATATCTTCTTTTTCCTTTTTAAGTTCTCTAACTTAATGTTTGTTGCTTCGAATGCAATTGGGGATTGTCGTATGTGGTTGCTGTGAAAATTAGGTTTTTATTTTTCTGTTTGATATAATTAGTCCCCTTTTTGGTCATTTTGATTATCTCAAAAATCGAAATTCATAAATACTTTCACTTTGTGTTTTATGTGTTTCTTCAATTTGTATTTTTAGATTCTTGCCGGTGTGATAGTTTTGCTTAGTTCTTCTTCTTCTTCTTCTTTCAATTTTCATTCATTTTTATCTACTCGGAATTCTTGCTGGCATTTGTAATTTGACTTCTGCTTGATTAGAATTAGTGGGTTAATTTGGCCACAACTCTAGTGCTCTGAATAATCTAGTCATATCTCATATGAAAGATTTATAATTTCAATAATGAAATAAGGTAGACATTTGAGATTGCATGTGAGTTCCAAAACCGTAAGGTTGTCATTTGGTTGGTAAATTTCCGCTTTGAAACAATGATGCCCATTTGCGATTTAATTGTGCATAATTCTATCACTTTTGCTAGGCCTTTATGAAGTGATTATGTAACTGCAAGTATTCATGCCTTGTTTTATTTTTAATTTCTTGTATTTCCATACACCCCGAGTATCGGGTCAGATGCCTGGAATGTGGCTATGTATTTCATTTTCCTCTCAATCCTCATGAATATGCTGACCTGAAAGTTATAAGAGTTGTGTGGTACTATCCCCAAGAGGCTATATACTTACCATTCTTTGGTACTTTCATTTTAAGTGTTTTGTCTAGACTAACATCACTTGTTACTAGGTTTTTCGTTTTCCCCAAGTATGTGTGTGTGTGTGTGTGTGTTTGGGGCTGGAGATGGTGGTATATCTCTAGTGCTTACATAAAGGAGTAAAATATAAAATTAAATAGTAACATTGAACTTTCCTGCATTTTCTTTTGTTCTTTCTTTCTTTTCTATAAGTTTTGCTCCTCTTTTTGAATTAATTGTCTGTTTCTCATTTCAGCCACAGTTCAGTCATACTTCAAGCTCCAGAAACCAGTTCACGAGCTTGTGCCGTATGTTGCAAGACTAGAATATGATATAAATGACGAGATAGGTGTCCCATCATCGAAGGTTTTCTTCAAGTTTGCACTTTATCTAGCACTTTCATTTTTTTTTTCTTGATTGCATGATAATATTGATTACATTATTTTTCTCCAGGTTGCTGTGTTGTCCATGCACCAGGCGGAATTACCTAACCAGACATATGTGGTGTTTGGCTTCCTTCCCGACCCAATCAACAGCACAATGAATATAGTGGCCTTGACTTTGTTGAAATCATCCTTAATTGATCTGTTTCTCGAACAATACAATTTGACGTTGACCTCTTCGATTTTCGGAGAACCTTCATCATTTGAGATATTGAAATTCCCTGGGGGGTTCACTATAATACCGGAGCAAGTTAATTTGATAACTCAGCCCCTCATGAATTTCACTCTCAACAGCTCCATTTACGATATAAAAGAAAATCTCAAGGAGTTGAAAGATCAACTACGATTTGGATTGCATTTGATGCCTAATGAGGTAGACTAAAGTGATACTACTTAAACTTTCTCTCTACATATTGCACAGCTCCAGTAGCAGTTAGATTTTGTATGAGGTTTTTATTCAGCGGCTTCCCTGAAACTTGTGAATCAATTAACTGTTTCTTAACTCTAATTTCCAGTCACTGACTCTATTTTTTTTTTTTTCGTTTCAGTCACCTAGTCCCAAATTCTGTAACTTTTGCTTCATCGATTCGATTTTTATGCAATTCATATCCGTGATTATCTATTTTACGGTTCATTTGATACAGGTGGTGTACTATCCTTAATATTATTCATATAATTAAATAATACAAACCCATCATTCTTACACATCACATCAACTTTAATTCACTATTCATCCACTCACATAATTTTAATTACCTATCATTTCCAATCATTTATCTCCTACTTTTACATAAAATCAATTTCAATCATTTTATTTTAAATATTAGTTTAATACATTTTTTAAAAAATCCCACTAACAACTAATCGAATTTGAACGAATTTTAATACCTTTTTCAAAATTAACTCTGGTTAACTAAAAAAACTCATTTGAACGAATTATTTAGTAAACAAGCACGACCTTAACTTTCGAATTTTTATGCAATTCATACTATCCATTTACATCTCATTGATTATCTATTTTATGGTCCATTTCCCTCCTTGACACAGGTGGTGTACATACAAGTAACAAGCAGACATGGGTCGACAAAAGACTCCCCAGTTACAGTCGAAGCTTCAGTTGCATCTGATAAGGGAACAATACTTCCTGAAAGACTAATACAGCTGGCTCAGATAATCACTGGCTCCCCACCTACTGAAAATCTCGGCCTCGATCATTCTATTTTCGGAAAAGTCAAAGAAATCAGTCTCTCATCATTCCTAAATCATTCGCTTTATGCACCAACACCTGCCCCAATACCTACACCAACCCCTTCTCCAGATTATCCTGCATTTGCACCACAAATTCCTCCTTCATTACCACCTTCTTCTAATTGTCATTCACCTTCTCCGATTTCTTATCCGGAGCAAATTTCTCCTAATTTGTCACCTCAACCTGTTTTAAGGCCTCAAAGTTCGCCAGGTCATCCACTTTCAGGTGCTCCGTACAGCTCGCAAGCTCCTGTGCATGTCTCATCGTCTTTTCTGAATACCTGTCCATGTAAGTTTGATAGCAAATATTTACGCTGTTTTTCTGATATTATTCATTATTGGCAATCTGCATGGTCCCATAACTGGATGTTCCTGTTTTCTTGATTCCTTNGAAAAGAGTGGAGTAAGTTAGCTGTTTAATAGAATTGACATACACGCTTATTCTTGTGGTTCCTTAATATGTGGAATTCCTACACAAATAAGTGATAGGATTCTGTATCACACTTAGAGGTCTTGTGCAGGAAAAGGAGATAAAAGGGGAAATAATAATAATAATAATTGTAATTGATCAACAGAATACTACCCAAATAATTCTTACAGATCCTAGTTATTTTACACAGTTCTTTTACTCAATATTTTATAATTTTTTCCATTGCTATTGGAATCTTTTCTTTTTCCACTTAATCGATGCTTTGGGTTTGTATTAGGCTGTAAATCAAGCAAAATGGACTTGATTGATTGTGCTTCGAAATTTCTTCAGATACACTGTATTTTTTCTTCTGTTTGTTTGGTTTGGGCACTAATGGATGCTGCATCTCTGCAGATTTCGTACTAGGCACTTGGAGGATACAACGGCTGTACCTAAACGGACTTTTGACTTTTGTTCTATTATACTGGATATCCTAAACAATGCTTGATATTCAAAAGCCCGAAAAAAATAATTTAGGAGGCGTGTTTAGTTATCTGCTTACGGTTTTTGGTTGGTGGAGAGTGGTTAGAAGCTGGAGAAGCTTTCAAAGGAGTAGAAAAGGAGTTTGGAGGTCAAAGCCGAAAGAAGGCAGGCCTCAGCTAGTCACAACGTCTCATGAGAAAATGTGGGGTATTTTGTTGATCTTGCTGTTTTTGACCATTTTAACCTTGTGAAGAGGTGTTGTGGGGAGTGTCGAGGGAAATAAATGGGTTCCCTCTATTTAATTTAGCATCCAGAGAAAATCACTTGCTTCCTTGCAGGCTTTCCGAAAGAGCAAACTGTAAAGCGTACGGGTTCTTTTTGATAGTTTGCAGGGGAGGGAGGAAGAGAGATGCAATGTGAAGGGTTTACTAAAACTGATGTTAGCAAAAAAAAAGTAGTAGTAGAATTATATATGAATTGAGTAAGTTAATGGATTATCTTTGAGCATGCTGGTATGCTACCACCTGTGTATTTGCTTCCTCTTTAAACTGTCCTTTGATTTTCTCCCAAGATTTTGTCTGCTGTCTGTCTAAACTTGATAAAAGTATTGCAGTGGCATGTTTCATCTGCTGATCAAAAAACCAATTTACACGTGGAGGTTCTCCCATTTCAGACAGTTTTAAGTTAGTTTCAGACCTCTTCAGAATATGATGTAGGTTGCATATTTTGCATTCAAACCCTTAAATTCACAGCTAAGCTGGTTGATAGATGTGATGAAGGTTGTCAAATTTCAAATTCAAATCCTGAAATTCAAAGCTAGTTGATAAAATACCCACGAACAGATTGTGTATTGTGTTTGTATATAATATTACTTAATTCATACTCAGTCCATACTCAAAATTTAAGTTAACTCTAATTTAACTCCACTATTTTTAATATTTTTAATATAATTAAATAATATCAATCGATCATTCTTATACATGACATAAAACTTTATTTAATTATTTATTTATTCACATAATTTTAACGGCTAATTGGTAGGAAAATACACCGCCTTTAATCGATTGGTCATTTAATCACCGCCTTTAGACCTACCTTGACAATTTAATAAATCACTTTAGGTTTCTTGGCAACCCGATACACAGATTTATTGTCCGTCGACAGAAAGCTGACGTGACAAATTTTTTTAACGGCCACATCACATAGAAGTCTGACTCAACAAACAGAAATCAAATCATCATTTAGACCTTGACAGTTTAATACATTATCTAGGTTTCTTGGCAACTCGATACACGAACTTAACCTTTGTTGGCGGAAAGCTGCCATATCAGCTTTCTCTCGTTCGAGAACCGTGCATCCCATCCGAGACTCTCATTAACTACGCAGCCGCAGCCGCTCGTCTCCGAAGTGCTCGACAGATTTGCCACTAGTTGTCGTCGCCTTTCGATGAGCCAAGCAAACCGCTGCTGCTCAATTTAAACATCAAGAGTGCCCTGCTGGTGTCACATATTTTGTTTTTAATATACGATCTCCAAAAACTCATTGGAATGTGCTGCACAAACAATACGTTATTAAATTTACTATGCATTCAAGCTCTTTTAGTTAATTATTAACTAATTACATTAATTTGTAAAAATGATTTAAGTGGTTACAACACTATTTTAGACACTAATTGATTTTCGGCAAGGAAGTGACCCAGAGCCATGCCCAGGCTCGGGTTTAAAAACTATGCCAAAAATTTAATACTACCTTTTATTTTTGTTTGGATAAAATCGGTACTGAAAATACAAATTTTCTATTCTAATTTCTATCCTCAAATTATTGTTGACCAAATTTCTGAAAGGCCGAGTCGACTCGGTGTCAGTTGGATTGAGTTTGTCCAAAGCAGACTCGTTTCCATCAAAACCTTAACTCCACCCTGACCCCTAATTTCTATCCCTCTTCCCTTCTCCCATTCTCCAACTGAGGAGAAAAAATCAACACCAACCCAAAAACTAGAGAGGCACAAAACAAAAATCTTGCTTCTCATGAGAAGGTAAAAGCCCTAATCCTCAAATTCAGACTGAGATTTCCGAATCAGAAAAGAACAGGAGAGGCCGATAGAAATGTCTCACACAGTCTTCCAACTGGCGCAGATTATGCCTCTGGCGCCGGCCCCCAATTCCTTATCATCAAAGTCCTTACTCCCCGCCACCACCGTTCTACGGAGCGCTCTCCCACCGGCTGCCGCGTGTAAGCTCCGAAAATGTTGCTTCAGTATCAGGGCTTCATCTTCCTCGGTGGTTGACGGCGACTCTACTGCCAGACTGGAGACATGCTTTCAGGCGTCGCCATCCGCCCCGGATGTCTTCCCGTCGGCTTCTTCCACCTCAGCGTATTGTAGCCCGGTTATGAAGGGGAACTTGAGTTCGCTTAAATCGGTTACTTTGGAAAAAAAACCGAAGTTGGCTTTTCCGCAGAAGATAATAATAAGTAAAGTTCAGACGAAGAGTCCCGAGGTAATCTTGTTCTTTGTCTTTTTCTTTTCTTTGCACTAAATGTATCTAGTTCAGGAAAACTGCTTGCTCTAGCGGGTGAGTGTTTTTGTTCCTGTAAGCTTGCTCTAGCCGGTGAGTGTTTTTGTTTCTGTAAGTTGTGCTTTAGGCTGATTGCAATGAATCCCACAGTTAATGGCTTAACTGGATAAGGACATTTATCCATTGTAAATATAACATAGGAGTGACCTCTTCTCATCCTTTTTTTTTTTCTTGATAAGTTAAACTAATTCTTGAACGTGTACTCGAGATACCCGGACCTGACTAAACGTTGTATTTGATTTATGCGTTACATTGAAGCTTTTGTAGAACTCATTCTCGTGTAGCAATGTATGACCCTTCTCGACTGCTATTTAATGCAACTATGCAAGTGGCTCCACATTTCTGCATATTAATATTCACTGTTCCATTCTTGAGCAGTGATGATTGGGTGAGCTCACTATATGCCATTATAAAATTGGTAAACAAGATTGCAGTTAAATTACTGAATCAGAAATTGCATTACTTACTGATTAGGGGGAAGCCTAATTTTATGAGCAATTTGTATGTCGTTAACTGCTCGTTTCTGCTTTCAAGTCGTATATTATCTTCGATGGGTATAAAAGAATTGGTTTCTGAGTGATCCATTTGATATGTTACTCTAAATAGAAATTTCATTGATTACGATGGTCTGAAGTTTCATGTTGAAAGTTCTAATTGTCTAGTAGATATCATACTCACAATCAATGCTTGCTATTTGCTCTGCAATATGGCAGCTTTCTACTGGGGGTGGAGGTGGTAATATGGGAAAGGGTCTTAATCATGGGGGCGGTGATGGAGGTGACGATGGTGGTGATGATGATGATTACTTCGATAACTTTGATGAAGGTGATGATGGAGATGAGGGTGGGCTTTTCAGAAGAAGGATTGTTCTGGGAGAGGTAACAAATTTGTCTGTCTATTCACACAAACTTTTGAGAATGAGAAGAAGTATCTTAGAGTGATCTACTTACTTATTATATATAATACTCTCATGGTTCAATGCTTAATTTCGTGTTGCAGTTGTTTGATCGGAAATTCGTTGATGCTGTGCTGAATGAGTGGCAAAAGACAATGATGGATTTGCCTGCTGGATTTCGTCAGGCCTACGAAATGGTAATGGTTTTCCTTTTCTTTCCTTTTTTCCTTTCTGAATTTGATCTGGGGATGTGTTATAATGTCAAATTGGCTCCAGGGTTTGGTAAGCTCAGCTCAAATGGTGAAGTTTCTGGCAATCAATGCCAGGCCTACAACTGCAAGATTCATTTCTCGTTCTCTACCCCAAGGATTGTCAAGAGCATTTATTGGCAGGTGCATCTGAAGCTTTCTTTACTAATATACATTGAGGATTGAAAGTCATTGAAACTTTTGTTTATCAACTGCGATCTCACAACATTTGTTGTCATGGATCAAATTGAAGTTTTGTCAAGTACTCAGAATATGACTTTGAACCAGTGTTACAAAATGGTGGCCCGCCATGCTAAATTTGTGAAGGATGGCGGTTATGGCGGCTGCCATGGTGGGACTTTACCTGCCGCCATTAATAACACTGGTTTGAACATTGTAGTACTTCAAATGCTCTGTTTGCCCTTGTATCATAAGGAAAAGTTCGGCGTCGGTTCTTGTAATTTCTATTTTTTGTTGAACGTGTGATATATAGTGTTGACAATTAATTTTTATCAGGTATAATTATATAGATGTTCAAAGTTGCAGGAGGAATATATAACTTTTAATTCCTTGTCCTCATGGAGTAATCTTGTTTCATGCAGAGCTCTTCTAATTGGTGTGTGTCATTTATTCTATCTAGAGGATAAACTGTAAACCAAGCACAGGCCAGTGATCCCAAGTTTATTTTAAGTCGTGTCTTTTTTGCCAGGCTTATCTTCCAAAATTGATTATAACTGGTCTGTTGAAAGCTCTAATTTGACATCCTAATTCCCAATTCGACTCAGTTCTTTCGAGCACAAGCACATCATGCTTGTTGCTCGCTCAACACCATTCACGATCCATTCCTACTTTTAGCCTTTAGGAGTTATTTGAACTTCCTTTCCAACTAGAATTGAGTGCATTGGTCGTTTTGGGGATTAGTCCTTCTGGTCAGTAGAAGTTTATTGTTTGAGAAAATTATATCCCTATCAGGACATCCATCCCTGTCAATTGGGTGTGGTGCTCATGTGCAATTTTTTATGTGTGACCAAAAGGTTAAAAAATTATACCTGTGGTTAAAAATGTATGTATTTTATGTTATCAGATGAATTTGGATTTCAGTGAGCTTTAAGTTTTTTCTTAGATGTATGGCTGTTTGCTTTCAACTGTGTATTACTATATTAGCTAAACCTCGTCTGGACAGGATGATTGCGGACCCAGCCTTTCTTTACAGGCTGCTTCTTGAGCAGGCGACAACAATCGGTTGCTCAGTTTGGTGGGAAGTCAAGAATCGTAAGGAGAGGTATCCACCATTTTTTTTTCTTTTATAGTTTTACTGACACTGAAAAGAGAAAGTTCCCGTGTGTTCATTTTCTTATGAACTCAATAAAAGTCCTTAATATTTTGAATGCAGGTTGAAGCAGGAATGGGATCTTGCCCTCATCAACGTGCTCACAGTGACAGCTTGCAATGCCATTGTCGTTTGGTCGCTAGCCCCTTGTCGTTCGTATGGCAACACTTTCCAATTTGATCTTCAAAATACACTGCAAAAGCTGCCCAACAATATTTTCGAAAAAAGTTATCCGTTTAGAGAATTCGACTTCCAGAAGAGACTCCAGTCGTTCTTTTACAAAGCTGCTGAGCTGTGCATGGTGGGTTTTACTGCAGGAGCCGTGCAAGGTGCTGTGTCTAACTTTGCTGCCAGCAAAAAAGAAGGAAGGTAAGAGGATTTTCATGGACTTGAGTTGAATATTCTTTAGTTATCTGAGTTATATTTGTGTTTTTGTTATAATTTGAAGTGCCTGACATTTTTTGTAACTTAAATGTCTTTCGTTCCTCTTCTGATTCCTTAGGTTATCAGTCACCATTCCATCAGTGAGCTCCAATGCTCTCGGTTATGGAGCTTTTCTGAGTCTTTATGCAAATTTGAGGTATCAGCTCTTGTGTGGTTTCGATAGGGCTGTCACCAGCTCCTTTGATGTCATTGGTGTAGCCCTTTTCTTCAGCACAGCTATGAGGTACTTATTCTTATTATGTTTACATGGACTTTATAGTTGGTTTACACATGAAACATGTGTTAGTTTTATATATTGATCTATAATCACACTTTTGGGTATATTCCCAGTTAAGCCAAATCCTGATCCTCAATTTTAGCTCATTATTTGGGAAGAATTTCTTCTTAGCTGCATTTTAACATCACTTCTGCAAAGTATATTATGTTTGTTATGAGTCACCCGGAGAGAAAAGTTGAGTTTTATTTATTTATTTATTTTTTTTATTTGCAAGGTAAACTTTTGCTTCTCATTCTTGCCAATTTTATCAAAATCTAAAGAGAAATAAAGAGCAGGTGGAAAGGCCATCCTTTGGATTTATGATTTGTTTCTGGTTTTTGACTTTGTAAACAACTAAACTAATCACTTTCCCTTTTATAACCAAATCAAAATGCGTGCAGAGTCATGAATGTACAAGTGGGTGAGACATCTAGGCTGGCCTGGCTTGGTGTGGAAGCCGACCCTTTGGCCCACTCAGACGGTCTTCTAAAAGCGGCCTACAACAGAGCTTCAGAAGGAGGCGAACAATCTTCTTCCAAGTGGTTCATATCCAAAAACTCTATTGTATCTGGGCTTGGGCTTCTCGGGCTTAGACAAGGGCAGCCCAACTCAACCTCAGAGGATGGCCCGCCAGCTCCCAAGGCCCGGAGGAAGAGAGTGGTCAAGAGGAAGGTGGCTACGAGTTGAGACAAACAAAGTTAGTTTTTTTATTTCTCGACTCTTTTTTTTTTTTTTTTTCAGTTTTGC
>BKCP01000001.1:2122660-2142298 GCA_008636005.1 Striga asiatica
TTTTTTTTTTTTTTTTTTTTTTTTTTTTTTTTTTTTTTTTTTTTTTTTTTTTTTTTTTTTTTTTTTTTTTTTTTTTTTTTTTTTTTTTTTTTTTTTTTTTTTTTTTTTTTTTTTTTTTTTTTTTTTTTTTTTTTTTTTTTTTTTTTTTTTTTTTTTTTTTTTTTTTTTTTTTTTTTTTTTTTTTTTTTTTTTTTTTTTTTTTTTTTTTTTTTTTTTTTTTTTTTTTTTTTTTTTTTTTTTTTTTTTTTTTTTTTTTTTTTTTTTTTTTTTTTTTTTTTTTTTTTTTTTTTTTTTTTTTTTTTTTTTTTTTTTTTTTTTTTTTTTTTTTTTTTTTTTTTTTTTTTTTTTTTTTTTTTTTTTTTTTTTTTTTTTTTTTTTTTTTTTTTTTTTTTTTTTTTTTTTTTTTTTTTTTTTTTTTTTTTTTTTTTTTTTTTTTTTTTTTTTTTTTTTTTTTTTTTTTTTTTTTTTTTTTTTTTTTTTTTTTATCTTTTGTGCATGTTGTTTTTTCTCATATATATATGTATATAATATTTAAGCTTCATAAATCAAATTTTCTACTTTTAGATGATGCAATCATCTTCTGGAAATGGACCAGTCATTGTGAAGGGAGGTGTCAACTACATTACCCTTTCAAATTTAAGAGCTGTTGCTGCTGCTCAGGGGACTTCAAAGCAAAATGAGGCACAAAAATCCATTTGAGGATATGCTGAAGATGGGGACTTTCAAATTTGTATTGATTTATTGTGTGTGAGTGTTATGGACAGAAATACATTATCTTGTGTGATGTTTAATGGATATGTTTGTGATGTTTTGATAATTGTCTTGATAGACTGTTTTGTGTTGTTATGGACAGAAATTCAGTTCTAGTGTGCATGGGAATAGAACCTTTGTTCTGTAGTGATGTTTTTTTGGTGTGAAGCTTTGGTTTGGTTGTGTGTATAATTTGTTCAGTATTTGATATCATTTGTCTGTCCTTAATGGATGTGAAGCTTTGGTTAGAACCTTTGCAATGACTCTTTGTTCAGGTTTTGTTCAGTGTTTGGTTTTGTTGTGGTTTAGGAGTCTTCTTCATATTGCAAATACATAACATAACTCATTGAAAATGGTACATGGATTGCATAACGATATTCATACTAAAAATGGTACAGGAATTGCATTAATAAAACATTACATAATAACAATCTTACAATAAACCCTAAACCATAACTATCTAAATCTAGTTAGAACATAATTTGACAAGGTATAACAATGAGAGAAGAATGGTAGCAGCCCATAATTTTTTGATCTTATTCTTGCACACAACCAATGCCTTCTTCATGTCATCCACATTGTTCATTGCCACCAACAGCTGAGCTTCCAATTCAGCATTCTTCAACTTGTATTGCTCAATTTCAACCAATGCATTGTTCATGTCATCCACTTTTTTCATTGCCACCAAGAGTTGAGCTTCCATTTCAGCATTCCTCAACTTGTATTGCTCAATTTGATATTGATGTTTATTTGATTTTTCCAGCAAACCGGGTATAATATTCTTTGCTCTTGCGCAAATTTCCGAATCATACCATATAAAAAACCCGCAAAAACCAAACTTTTGCTGCAAAAATGGCATGCGAAAATTTCACTCTTAGAGTAAAGTGCATACATCATTTTAATCAATATTGCAGAAATTTAACAATTCAACAAACTAAATCACATCAAAAACCGACCTTTCAGCGCCTATATTCAAGATTCAGGGCATGCTAAAAACCCATTCGAAAACAATTTCAGGGCATGCTCAATTTCACTCTTAGAGCATATTTATAAACACATTCGAAAACAATTTCAGCTATTAAAACAGTTTTAGGGTTTATTGTAAGATTTTCGAAAAAAATCACTCTTAGGGCATATTTAGGGCATTCGAAAAATTCATGCTTAGGCCATATTTAAAAACAAAATGAAAACACAAATGCATAACAAATTAATCAATTACCCCATATTTAGGGCATGCCCAATATCTTCTTCCCGGATTATTTTGGGTCCAGGAGGTCTTCAAGTATACTTTATCTCCACACCTGCAAGTCATCTCCATTGGAGCACCATTAATCTCTAAGTTCCAGCTCGAGCTTCCTCTTGAACTGCTCATTGCAAATCAAATTCCTTTTTTTTTCCCTCACTGTCTGCAGCTTTGTGGTGCTGTAATGGAGATGCCCGCCATTTTCTATCACTTGCAGAAGTAGGAGACCTACTACAGACGGTGTCCGTCAGTTGACTCACGGTCAACTGACGCTTCGTGCAAAAATGATTGATTTTATAGACTTTAGTGACTACAATTGATTAAGTGTAAATTATGGGTATAAAAAGCGAAAAGTAGGTATACCTGGGGTATCAAAAGTGAAATTTTCCCAAAAAGAAAACCAAGATGGAGTCGTGCTACGTGGCCTTCTATCCTACCTCAGAATAAATAATTTTAAATCCATACATAAAAGAAAAATTAATTTGCACATATACATCCAACCCTTTCCCCCATCGCCACAACGCTCGAACAGATAAGTANGAAAAAAAAAAAATCACCCCCGGCGGCGCGTAATGAACACGCTCTACGCCACCGTGCGCTACTGGCTGGTCGACCACCCCACCATCAGCCAGTACGAGTGGAGGCCCCACCAGACCCCCGGCGCCTCCCCCCTCTTCGTTGCCGCCGCCGTCTCCGCCTACCTCGCCGTCACTCTCTCTCTCCACCGCTTCCCTCTTCTCCCCGCCGTCTCTCCCGGCGCCATCCGCCTCGTCACCGCCGCCCACAGCCTCGTCCTCTGCCTCCTCTCCCTCGTCATGGCCGTTGGCTGCGCCCTCTCCGCCGCCATCCAGACCCCGGCCGGCCTCCCCTCCTGGTCCGTCTGCTTCCCCGCCGGCCGGACGCCGCCGCGCGGCCCCACGTTCTTCTGGGCCCACGTGTTCTATTTCTCGAAGATCCTGGAGTTCTTCGACACGCTCCTGATCCTGTTGAGCGGGTCGCGGTCCCGGCGGCTGACGTTCCTCCACGTGTACCACCACGCGGCGGTGGTGGTGATGTGCTACGTGTGGCTGTCGGCGGCGCAGTCGCTGTTCCCGGTGGCGCTGGTGACGAACGCGACGGTGCACGTGGTGATGTACGCTTACTACCTGGCGGCGGCGGTGGGGCGGCGGCCGCGGTGGAAGAGGGGGGTGACGGATCTGCAGATCGCGCAATTCGTGTTCAGCTTCGGGATCTCGGGTTGGATGGTGTATTACCATTTGAGCGGGTCGGGTTGTGAGGGGATTTGGGGCTGGTGCTTCAACGCGCTTTTCAACGCCTCGCTTTTGGCGCTGTTTGTTAATTTTCACCTCAGTAACTACGCCAGGGTAAAAAGAACGGGTCAGGATAAGGATAAGTAGGTCGTTTTTTTTTTCTTCTCAATTTTATATGTGTTGTATTCATTTTTTTCTGGAACGAGGAAGTCAGAAATGTTTGGTTGGAGAGGAAATTGGTCCGTTGTAAGTCTATTGCAAAATTGATTATTTTCAAATTTTGTTTCAAAATTGTCCTAGCCCGTCAAATTTAATGGGATGTCGCGTTAGTCTTTTCTTTGAAAAATAAAAAAATTACAAATTTAGTCCATCGTTTTATAAATATTTTGTATGGTACGGTGGTTAAACTCACCATCACCAATAATATATTTTATTATTAAATAATGTATGTGAATAACTATTTTGCGTTAATTGTATTATTACGATTGTGTCATCAGAAGTTTTCCTATAAGTAGGAGCTTCAGTTATAATAAAAAGACAACCAAGAGAAAACATTCTCTATATTCTCTCTATTTCTCTCTTGTTTTATAACATGTTATCAGCACGAGCGCTCTACCCGGTCAGAAAGGTAAGATGATATTATTAAATTTACTTATGAATTACTACCTATTAAGAAAATAATTTCAAGTTATAATAAAAATATATAATATTATTACTTGTAATTAACATCCACAGAACGGTTTACCTAGTAGTGTGTAGTGAAATATATAACTACTTATTATTGTATCCATCGAAAGAATTATCGAGTAAGTGGAGTGAAATTTACAAGTACTTATTCTTGTACCCACCAAAAAAATTATCGAGTAGTGTGGAGTGATATTTTTATTTGTTTTGTTACTTGTATTTACTAAAAATGTTCACCTAGTGACTCGGAGAAATTCTAAAATAATATACATGATTAATTATAATTTTATAATCATGAATGATATAATTAATAAATATTATACCAATAATGTGTTTTTATAAAAAAAATAAAATAAAAAATAAAGAAATCCAACGGCTATTTAATTGTTATACTCCTGAAGAGTTATAAAATAAAAATGTCCACATATATATTATTATTTTGTTCATACATCTGAAAACGAATGAAGCGTATATGGATAAATATCAAAATGTGACTTATATATGTTGTTTGGAATATATATGGTGTAGACATCAAAATATGCAATTACGAAATGAATTTATTTTGAAAATTATAGTTGCATATTTTGTTTCGTTGTTTTATGGACTTGGTCCAAATTTATTGAGCCTAATCAATTTGAATATATTGAAATTTAGTCTAATTGACTAGTGAACCAAATTAATGGTTGCAACTTTTATAGTTATTTTCTAATTATGTAATGAATTGCAGAGAAAATATCTTCTTGAATATTATGCTTATAAATTTGAGTTCCCCTGAAGAATTGCATAATTAAAAGTATCACTAGTAAATTTGAATACAGAATTAGATTTGGTTATCCATGAAGGATTGGTCCTATTGACCAGTATCATAATTGCATAAAAATTATTTAGCGAGTATTTAATCTAGTAAATAATCTCGTTGAATTTTAGATAAATTCATTATATTTTGATTTTGGATTAGTTCTGCATATTCAATATACTCTTAATGAAGGCATGTAACCAGAATGTTACAAAAATTGAATCAATATACAAGTTTGCTCAAATTATTTATATTTACTTATATATTTGATAAGATGCATACTATTGAATATATTGTCTATAGCTACAATAATAAATTTATACATAATGCCCGAAGCACATAATATTGTTGATAGCTACAATAAAAGGCTCACAACTGGCGTTCGATTATAGTGCCTGAAGCATATGGTGTTCACTTAGAAATAAATTATTATAATTCGATGCCCAACTTATATATTTGATAAATAGCATGAGCATTGGATCATATTGGGCAATTATTTTTCCCCAAATGGTGCGTGGAAAATAAAACATTTCCCATCTGCGATTCATTATTATTATGCACAATCTTATGTAACCACCAATTCGTACCTTTATGAGCCTATATTACAAACTAGGTTTGCTATGATTTTTATACTCCGTCAAATTTTTAATACATAGAGGCCATTATAGGGGATCAATGTATTATTTGGTACGTGTTTTGCATAATATATGAAAATGATTTCACGACATTAGGGGGAGATATGAGCATAAATGTCTTGAAATATGTGAAATATTAATGTTTTCATTATTTGAAACCACGCAATAAAATTTGAACTTGAAGTTCATATTATATTTCTGCCAAACGAAATTTATAGTAATAATGGAGTGAACAATTTGTATATATAAATGTATCACAAAGTAAGCAAATTCTCTAGAGAATGATTGACTCCTTAATGCTAGAAGCATAAGGTGATATAATTAATATATGATGTATGAAAGTCCGCGAAAAATTTATATTCAAGAATTAACGCTCCTTTATAAGAAACTCCTAAAGAGTTAATCCAGTACATCTTGCACGTGCATAAAACCATTATAGTACTGGAAATTGTGGAACAACCAAAATTAAATGTTATGGGAAATGATTATAAATATGACTAGGAAATATGAAGTTGTACATATGGTTGAGAGAATAAAAATTAAATATCATAGTTGTCGACAACATAATTGCCTATATGATTTCTTTACTATCTCAAATAATGATCCAGATCAAAATAATAAAAGTGCTAGAAGCGTGTAGGTTGATTGAGATAGAAAGGAAAATAAAGGCAGAGTTTCCACTGGCTACACGATATATCCCAAAAGGATAGCATGTCCCAGAAGGATAATGAATATTTATATGAAACATGTGATATGGTGGTGTGATGTAAATATAGCTAGATTATGCTCATGGTTTTACGCAGAGACCCAAATTTTTATAAAAAAATCTCTCATTAACAATTATTCCGCAAGTTAATATTTACGGCAGCAACGTTACCATGACTATTGAGTCATATGTGAAAGTCCTGAATGGACTAGAGTACCCGAGATGAAAGATAATTAAATAATAAATCATTTAACTATATAAAATTGTTGGTAAAATGTGGTACAACCAACAAAATTCTTCCTGAAGAAGTAAAGTAAGAAATTCAATGTAGAACCTTGTGTATAATGATAATACACAAAATGATCATCTCGGTCAAATAGATTATGTGGTGAACACTATATAAAAGATTAACTCATGCTTATAGACGGAGTTAGAATGAAACTCTTGGTTAAATACCAAAGAGTATTATCTCGACATGTAGATCGAGCATCTCCTAGAAGGAGTATATTTGACCCAACCAATCTACTTGAATCTCTTTTTAGAGATGTAAAATTATAACACCAATGAATATCAATTATTTAGATTTTAACAAAGATTTATAAAAATCCAAAGAAACTAATGAGGATATTATAGGACCTGAAGTTCCAATGAACTTGAAGTCTACAAATGACCTGAAGTTTATTTATTAAGCGCAATTGTTATAAAATTTTATCTCGCAAATTGCATCAGGTCTGATACTACATTTGTTATGAATTTGCTAGCACGATTTATTATTTAAAGAGATATCGTGATAAACGTGAAAAATATCTATTTTTTCATGTATGTTGAGTTATCTTTGGATTTGATATATTGGTGGATAAATATATCAGCTGTATAATTGATCCCCGAAGTATTGGGTCATCGATTGATTATATACCCTGCAGGTATGATACGCATGCGATACGATTCTAGATTTAAATATTGAATAAAATATTGTGTGTCAGAATCTGCACTTAAAATGCATTTTTCTTCCGCCGAAAAATGATGTGATAAATGTGTCATAATGAATTATTGTGATGCTTACTTATATCAATGATGATGGTTTATTCTTTGTGATATGATATGTTTTGTTCTCGATTGGTGAAATATATTACTAGCTAAATATTTGTAAATCGATATTTGATCAATCTGAGTATGAAAGAGGTATGATATATATCGGCCCACTACCCCTCCATGTATGCTACTAGATATTATGGATCCACTAGATAGCCACATGAGTATGTGATTCGTAACCTGAAGTTACGAGATGTTTTGATCAATGAATATGCATATGACACGTAACCTGAAGTTACGAGATGTTTTGATCAATGAATATGCATATGACACGTAACCTGAAGTTATGAGATGACTATGAAATAATAAAAAATAAGTGTCATATGAAAGTGATAAAGCTAGTAATATACCTAATTGATATGATGAACTTTTGAAAGAAAAATGTGCACATTACAAGTAATATGAGTTCAAAGTTCTCTTATTATATATTAAAATCGAGAACGAAACGTAGAATATCTGAACTCCTTTCAAGAAATTTCAATACTAGAAATACAGATTATGGATCTGTTAAGATGAGGGGGAGATTCAATGATTGAAATTTGTAAATTATACATTTATCACACTGGAAGTGTGCAAATAAAATGAATGATACTGATGGTGGTAAAATATATGAAATAATATGATGGTGAAATAATACGCTGGAAGTGTGGTATTTGTATCGTACAAATTATGGAAATATTATTATATGTTATACGCGTTGTACTCCTTTTTCCTTGCCTGAGGTTTTGTCCCATTGGGTTTTACTAGCAAAGTTTTTAATGAGGCGACATAGATGGCGTATTCACATGAATAGTGTACTATTTTTCCTTAATTAGGATTTTGTCCCACTGGGTTTTACTTAATAAGGTTTTAACGAGACATGTTCATGGTATAATGAGGACTACTTGAAAATTGATATAATTCCTCATGATGATAAATAGACACTGGAGTAGTTGTACTGTTTTTCCTTCGATCAAGTTTTTTTTTTCACTGGGTTTTCTTGACAAGGTTTTAATGAGGCAGCAAATTCATACTCCACTAAAGATGATTTATTTGAAGGGGAGCAATGTTATGATTCCACAATGCTCAGGTTTTGTCTCATTGGGTTTTTCCTGACATATTGGAGCAGACGTATCTGATGGACACAAGATACAATTCAAGATGTTCAGATTGAGCTTTGCCCAAATTAGTTAATTTATTTTAAAAAAGATAGCCATTCAAGGGGGAGTGTTATAAATATTTTGTATGGTATGGTGGTTAAACCCACCATACCATGGCGAGAGTAGGATGGGGAGATCAAGGACAGATGGAGAGAGTACTTCGACAAATTGTTTAATGGGGAGAGTGAGGGTCCTACCCTGGAGTTGGATGACTCATTTGAGGATATTAATAGACGCGTGGTGAGGAGAATTCGGGAGGCAGAGATCGGAGAGGCTATGAAGAGGATGAAAGGAGGTAAAACAATGGGCCCTGATGGTATCTCCATTGAGGTGTGGAGATGCTTGGGCGCCAGAGCGTTAAGATGGCTAACTAAACTTTTTAACCTCATTTTCCGGTCAAACAAGATTCTTGATGAATGGAGAAGAAGTACTTTAGTACCGATCTTCAAGAACAAGAGAGATGTTCATAGCTGTGGTAATTACCGTGGGATTAAGTTGATGAGCCATACGATGAAGCTCTGAGAGAGGGTTATCGAGCATCGCCTACGTCGAGTGACGAGTGTGACCCAAAACCAATTTGGGTTTATACCTGGAAGGTCGACCATGGAGGCGATTTTCCTAATACGACAGTTGACAGAGAGATATAGGGACCAAAAGAAGGACTTGCACGTGGTCTCTATCGACCTCGAGAAGGCTTATGACAGAGTACCGAGGAATGTCATGTGGTGGGCCTTAAGAAAGCACAAAGTCCCATCTAAGTATATTACCCTCATCAAGGATATGTACAAGGATGCGATGACGTGTGTCCGAACATGTGGGGGCGATACCAGCGACTTCCCAATTAAAATAGGACTATACCAGGGATCAGCATTGAGCCCTTATTTATTTGCCTTGGTGATGGATGAGGTCACAAGGTACATACAAGGTGATATCCTTTGGTGTATGCTCTTTGCTGATGATGTGGTGCTAGTTGACGAGAGTAGAGCAGGGGTTAATAGGAAGTTAGAGCTGTGGAAGGACACGTTAGAGTCGAAAGGCTTCAGACTTAGTAGGATGAAGACCGAGTACATAACGTGCGCTTTCAGCATGGCTTTACATGATGATGATGACGTTAGCCTTGACGGGCAAGTGGTGGCCAAAAAGGAGACTTTCCGGTATTTAGGATCGATGTTACAAAAGGATGGCGGCATTGATGCTGATGTTAGGCATAGAATTGCAGCCGGTTGGTTGAAATGACGGCAAGCTTCGGGCGTTCTCTGTGATAAGAGGGTACCACAAAGGCTAAAAAGTAAGTTTTATAGGACGGCGATTCGCCCGGCGATGCTATACGGTGCTGAATGCTGGCCTACAAAAAGGCAACATGTCCAACAACTAAGTGTAGCAGAGATGCGTATGTTGCGTTGGTTCTGCGGGCACACAAGGAGGGATAGAATCCGGAATGAAGATATTTGAGATAGGGTCGGGGTGGCTCCAATTGAGGAGAAATTGGTTCAACATCGGCTGAAGTGGTTCGGACATGTCCAACAGAGGCCTCCTGATGCTCCGGTGCGTGGGGGAGTTCTACAGCGTTTCGAGGACGTAAAGAGAGGTAGAGGTCGGCCTAAACTCACTTGGGAAGAGTCGGTTAAGAGAGACCTTAAAGATTAGAATATCTCCAAGGATTTAGCGGTGAATAGGAGCGCTTGGAGGCTAGCAATCAACGTGCCAGAACCGTGACTTTTACTCCTTTCTCTTTTGTCCTAATCTCTTCCTTTTGTTTCAACCCTTTTTTGTGTTTCTTCTACCGATGGTTCTCTTGGGTTTCATTTCTAGCCTAACCCGACTTACTTGAGACTAAAGGCTATGTTGTTGTTGTTGTTGTTGTTGTTGTTGTTGTTGTTGTACGGTGGTTAAACCCACCATCACCAATAATATATTTTATTATAAATAATGTATATGAATGACTATTTTGCCCTTAATGTGATTGTATTATTACGATTGTGGCATCAGAAGTTTTTCCTATAAATAGGAGTTTCAGTTATAATAAAAAGACAACCAAGATAAAACATTCTCTATATTCTCTCTATTTCTCTCTTGTTTTATAACACACCGGATTAATTGTGTAACAAATTTAGTGCTGGATATTGTAAATATGGTCCTTTACTTTTTTTTTCTTTTTTTCTTTTTTCTTTTCTTTTTTTNTTTGATATTTGAGTCCTACGTTTCGATTAATTGATATTTGATATCATATTTATCAAAAAATAATAACTTTTCTATATTGTATTAATAATTATAGTTAAATTACTATACAATGTTTTCTATAATTACAAATTGTTGTTTTTTATTAATTAGAAATATATTGGTAAAAATAATTATTTAATTTTATTATAATGATAGATGTTAATAAAAATAAAAAAAATAATTATAGATGGTAATAATTTTTTCAAACAAATAAATAAAAAATCGACTACTATTTTTTTTAAAGTCGGATCAAGTTGGCTATCGGATCGAGAACCGATCAAGTAAACAATTTCATTATATGGAACGAACTAATTTCCCATGAACTAATCAGAATCGGTTGATCGGACGGGCCAATTATTTTTTTTATATTAGTTATTAAACATTTATATAATTTTTAATTTAATAAAATATAAATTTAAATATATATATATATGTATAAATTATTCGGATATCGAAACAAATTGATATGATAATTTTTATATATCAAATATATTTAAATTTATATTATATTAAAAACTAAAATGGTAGTGTACATTGGTGAAAGAAAGTTTTTTGCCCTTTCATTTTTTGTCTCAAACTACATTTACTGTTAAAATTTGTTATATGCATAAAATGGTTGTGTACCGTATGAACAAATGTTTTTAGCATAGTTTGAAAAACTGGACAGGAGCGGCCCGTTCGACCGGTTCAATCGGAAACCGGCCACAACATCGGTCCGGTTTAAGGTAGAAAACCGCTGGGCCAAAAAACCGTTTATGAACCGCTCGAACCAAGTGAAAACCGGTAAAACTGAAAAATCGACAACTGTTCGTTCGGCCCAGCAGTTTTCAATTTTGGAATTTGGCCTGTAGACAAAGAGCAAGCAGACAAAGTCGAGAGGTGCAAAAAACTGAAAAAGACGGCCGAGAGGAAGACGGGTAGAGGTGCACGGTGCACGATTGATTGGAGCTCACCTGTCACGACCGGAGAAAGGTCGAAGTCGGCGGCATAATCATGAACGGAGATGGCCAATTTCGATCTGGACGGGTTGCGGGTCGGTGATGGAGGCGCAGTCTCACAGATGTAGGGTTTTTGGTTTAAAATTTGGAATTGGGAACTTTATTTTATTTCATTTTTTAATTCTTTTTGTTTTATTATTTTTTAGTTCAAAAAGTTGGTGTGTTTACGTGTACAGGTTGTGGCCGTGCAATGGATACAACTTGCAGATTTATAATGTGTATTTTGATTGTTATTTTTTTAATAGATTTTAATTTTTTTATTCTTTTCAATTTTCATTATGTAAAAATTAGAAAACTAAAATCAATTTTTTGTTTGATTAAAATTAAAAAGTTAATGGGCTAGATGTTGGGCTTTCAAGGTAGAGTGTGGGCTGTTGTATTTTGGAATCATAAGTCCAAACCATGGTTCGAACTTTATAGATATGATATATATAAATAATTATATATTGATTAAACCGGTTCGATAAGTTTAATCACTGTTCCGACCAGTGAACTATTGAACCAGTAGTTTCACCGGTTCGGTTTTCAGAACCTTGGTTTTTAGGGGCATTTTTATCATTATTTACAATCTTTTTAATTTTTGCGTTTTCACATGTAAGCTGTGCNTATGGCGGTGCTTCGGCGGAGTCCCTGCGTCGGTCAGGTGGGATTGAGGTCGCCGTCGCCGTTTGCTGTCGGACGACGACTGAGTTCGTTGCTGGCTAAACTCTGGGCCATCCTGTCTCCTGGTGCTGAGGCGGGTGGTTCGAAGGTAGGGAGTTTCGGGTTGCTGGCGGCGGTTGGTTTTCGGGCTGCCGGCGGTGGTGGACGTCCGATTGCTCCCGGCCAGTTTGGTTTTGAGGGGTTTTCAGTTGGAACTCGGGGGGGAAGGGGGGCTCGGGGTGGTTCTGGTAGGAGGAGGTTCGACTTCTATGTTTGGGTTTAGTTAGGCCTCCGATTGCAGTTTCTAGCTCTGGTTGGAGTCGTACTTTTTTGCCTATTGGAATCGTTTCGTGCATATGGCTCGGTTATCTGCTGCGCTTGTGGAGGGCTGTTTATTGTTTATTTTGTTTTTCTTGGGTTTTCTCTGTGTGTCTTGTGTTGTGGGTTGTATTGTTTTTCTATTTATTTTTTTTTTCCTCCAGTTGTAGAGTATGTTTATTGTGTTATTCTCTTGTGGGGAGTTTTTTTTCGTTTTGTAGTGTGTGTTGTGGTCTATAGGCGGCCTTGGGCAGTTCTCCTATTCCGGTTAGTCAGTCGGTTGTAATTATATGTTTTATTTAATGAATCTATCGTTTTGAAAAAAAACAATTTTTTTATTATCAAATTGTTATATTACATAAAACTAGTGGCTATCTGGCTGCGCACGCATAACCGAACCTAATTTTATCTATAATTATGCATAAAATTTGAGAATTTAGCATGTGTATAATATTGGGATGTTCCCAAATATTTATTACTATTTTGTTACTGTAAAAATAGTCTAGTTGACGTAGGGAAAACATATACGTAAGAGAGATTTGAGAGAAAACCCTCGAGTATATTTTTATTAGAAAATGCTACATGTATATAATAAATGTATATATGGGTGTACATAACACCCACATGGAGTGGGGTCCACTTGATTTCTTATTTTTGGTAGGTCCCACTCAATTGAGTGTTATGTACACCCCTATGTACAATATTATGTACCTATAGTATTTTTCATTTTTATTCAATCTAAATCAAACAACTAGAACAATATGAGATGATTCTTTTAAATAAAAGGAATAAATACACTTTGCCTACCTAACTATTCGGAAATTTACACTTTACCTATAAAACTTTTATTGTTTGTACATTTTGCCATTTCCGGTTACCGCCGACAACCAACACATAGCTTTTGTTCCTTATTGCCACGTGTCGTCGGCGGTGACACGAAATGGCAAAATGTACAAAAAATCAAAATTAGGTAAGGAAAGTATGAAAAAAAAAAAAAAGTTTTGTAGGCAAAGTATAAATTTTCATATAATTAAGTAGGCAAAGTGTAATTTTTTCTAAATAAAACTCCTAAAATCCTTATGTGCCTAATGAAAAAATGAATAGGAGAAGTAACTAATTTTGCACACCAAATCTAATATGCAAATAATAATAAAATAAAAGAAATAAAGAAAAAATATAAAGGGAGAGGGTTAGGTGGAGAACTCATTTGGGTTTTATTCATGGAAGTGGGTTTGAAATGATATCTAGAGTTGGGCTGATTGGGTTTGAAAGAAGGAAAGGAGTGTGAAAATTTAGTCTAGGAAAAAGAATGGATAGTGGACTGAATAAAAGAGGTGTATTTGGCATTGGAAAGGATTTCGAATCGGGCCACCTAACCAAATATTATTAAGCTAGATTTAACCTCTTATTCCATCTGTTTACCACTAGTAGAAAAAACACTTTTAACATCGGGTGTTTACATCGGTTTTTATAAAACCGATGCAAAAAATACTTTTCACATCAGGTGTGACATCGGTTGTTACAAAACCGATGTGAATTGTCATCGAGCGCATCGGTTCTTACAAAACCGATGTGAACAATTTGGTAGCCAACATTGTTTACATCGGTCTTATGTACAACCGATGTTAAAAATATAATGTACAACATCGTTTTAGGAAAACCGATGTGCGTGGCTAGGGGTGCGGTAATAATAACATCAATTATTAAATAACCGATGTGATCGAGGTGATTTTAACACATCGATCTTAAAAAACTGATAAGAAATATTAATAACTTTTCACATCGGTTTTGTATAACTGATGTGCTAGGCGTCGGAACTCCTTGGCACATCGGTTATTACAAACTGATGTTAGGCATGGTATTAAACTATTAATAGAAAAATAAGTAACTGTTCAAGTTACAAGTCTTCTACTCACATCCAGCAACCCATCTGCTCACGCCCAACTCTCCGAGAGGTTCAACTCTGTCACCAATTATCCTCACGCCGCCCGTCCGCCGTAAACCATTGTCTTCCGCCGCCTTTTCAACTCCCGTATCTCCCAAAATTGATCGAAGACCTAGTCGCCCTCGGCCCTCCGTCTGCCCCAATCCCTAGCCGTCTGCCGCACTAATTCCGCCCTCGCCGTCCGTCCCAATCCCTAGCCGTCCGGCGCCCTGAAATCATCCCAGTCGCACGCCGCCCGTCAGCCGCGCTTAGCCCTTGGGAACTCAAATACGGTAATTTTGTACTGTACTTTTCAATTTAATCGTGTGTGCTTTCAGATGAATAAACTTTTGTTGTGCCTAGGAATTATGGGACCTGTTAATGATTCGCGTTATTGTATTGGTATGTGATTTTGTGCTAGCTCTGATTACTTTGGAAGGATGAACTTGAGGTTGTTCTTGCTCCTCATAGGTGCAAATTTGTTAGCTTTCAGCTACCTTATTTTTTCTATCTATTTTTCATATAACTTACATGTAATTCACATAATATTTCAAGAAAATCATATGAACTTGTGAATATGTAAATTGAAAACAGAGAAAAAAAAAAACTGATCTATAGTTCCAAGTGTGTCATTTTCTGAGATGGGTTTCTTGGGATCGTTCATCACAATAATAGTGTTGCTTTCTGTAGGCTCCATCTATATACAGGTGCTAAAACATAAATAAAAAAATAGTAAAAAGAGAGCAAATTTTTAAAGGGAGAAGGCCAACAAATGTAATACATGTCAACTAACAAAATTAGGCACATTCAAGCAAGAAGCAAGTTTAGTTTGAGTCTTTTTCTTTCATTTCATTTGAATTTTATATTGTCAGGGGCTTTTGAAATGAGCAGGAGCTGTTAATAATTCAGAGTTTCAGATGATAAGTTATGGCCATAGAAAGGACTTTGAGGAGACTAATTCTTATATAACTGGACCACACACCCGATAACTTCTTGCTGTAAAATCGGTAGCAATACTTCTGTGTGGTGAAGTGGATACTAATTAGCTTCCATGTGAAAAATAATAAACTAATTGTGGCATTTGATCTGCTTCTGGATGATGGGAATATTAGTGGGTTAGATAGAGTCTTGGTGCTTTGGATTAGTTAATTATCATGTTATAGAAAAACATTAACATAAATATATAGTTGGATTTAGGATTTTCTCTACCTTGCTATAGAATATAAAAATAAAAATCATGTTTTACAAAGAGGAGGGATGAAAAGAATAATTTCGAAGGCTTGGAGTTTAAGAAGGTAGGTCCAGGATATCTGAGTTTTATAGCTATTTATGAATTTGCCATTTGANAAAAAAAAAAGGCTTAAAGATCATTGCTTGTAGACTTTATACGTTATCTATAACCAATAAGAATCCAAAGATCTCTGCATCAACTCTTTTAACGGTAAAAATTTACTTCATATTATCTCATATTCTCATCCATTAATCAATTTAGGTTTCCCCACAGACAAAACTCATAGAAGCACCTCGGCTAATATACTACATAAACCCACAAGCAACCCCATTCAGCAAGTGCATCATGCAATAGATCTTGAAAGAACCAAAACCAAATAAAGTACATGATCTAGTAAATATAAGACTCCCACATAAAAAGTAAATTCCACTCAAACCACCATATAAAACCAAAGCCAACTCATAAAGACAACCAATGTAGGGAAGGGCATATTTGGTAATTCAGCTTCCTATCTAATCTGCAGCTTACTATTGCTGCTTGCACTCGGGAGGGCGTTCCCCCTGACCTTTGCATTTCTATTATTGAATTCTTCAACATGTAAGTATTTGTCATCATTTTTTGTCTGCTTTTTATCTGCATTTTGAGGTATAATTTTCTATTTTAAATGCTTATTTCAATAATCTTTAATAGTTTAGTATTATATATACATTATACACTATATTTGCTTTTAAAAATTATTTATTTTTCTAAGTTACCATAGGTATCTCTATAATGTGCTCAAAGAAACCGAGAAAACAAAAAAAGTTCAGATTTTTGTGCCCGCTCAAAATTCAAACAAGGGGCAATAGTACGAAAGAGATAGAAGGGTATATTGCGAGAAGAATGGGAGAAGAAAATTACGAGTGTATCTTTGCACCGTACATTAGAGAGTAAGAATATAAAAACATAAAATTCACTTTATCTTTGTTTTATTTTATTTTTATTAACAATATATAGACATACTAATAAAAAAATTGTAGCAATTAAATACATTTATCTTCTGGATTGACAGAGAACATTGACAGTCGATGATAATTTGTCTGAAACAAAATGAAGTGGTTTGGTTGTACACAGAGTTGATAAACAAAACAGGTATGTTCTTAAATTGATAAATTAAATCGATTTTGTAGTTAACTTTTCTATGCTAAATGTATTTTAAATATATTATGTTTTACGTTTTGGCTTATTTTGTCTTTCGAGTAATATGAATATTTATTATGTTGCAATGCATTTCGTACATACTTCATGGTTAAGGAAAACTTAACCTTAGAATAGAGAAGCCTAAATGGGTTCGACTTAAGGTAAATTTATTGAATGATGTTAGGTGTTGGGATTTTGGATAGTTATATCATTTCCTTGTTGGTTGTATGCATCGATTTAGTTTGTGTAGTATAAATGATGTTTTTATATTTTTCATACAAGTGTCGAAAACAATTGGGAGATGAAGCATGTGGATATTTTGTTATGAGGTATATGCTCGAGATTATATCATTGACATTACCGACTCGTTCGAAGAGGTAAGTTTTTATTAAAATAAACTTTTTGCTGTATTTGAAATCACACAATTCAAAACTCGATAATATTTGTTTGTATCATGTAGGTTTTCAACATTGATGAGCCATATTCGGACGAGGACATTGAGAATATAAAAATGCGGTGGACAAAGTACTTTATTGAGGTTACTTCATTAGGAAAATAAACTTATCGTTTATGGAATTTGAACTTTATAACAAATTGTGGTTGATGACTATTGTTGGTGTAGTACATATGAAAACTATTGTTGAAATATTTTGGTTGTTAGTACTTGTCATGTGGCATACTGTTGAATTGTGGGAATATTTTGAATGTATGAATGTTATTATTTGATTGTAATAGATTGTTAGATTTATAGGTAAAAAAATGTATATTTAAATAAAATTGTCGTAAAATGCTTGATTTTACATCGGTTTTTAAAAGCTAGTGTAAAAAACCGATGTATTAATCTAAACATGTTACATCGGTTTTTAAAACCGATGTGAATCCGAGCAATATGACATCGGTTATTTGGATAACCGATGTTACATGTCTTTATTTACATCGGTTTTATCAATAACCGATGTGAATACAACTTTTTGGCATCGGTTTTTATAAAAACCGATGTTGAATGTCTTACTTTACATCGGTTGTACAAATAACCGATGTAAAAGGATTTTAAATTAATCGATTTTTTCCATTTCCGAAACCCTTATAACATTGGTTGTTGGGAAAACCGATGTAAACAAGTTTTCTTTCACATCGGTTCAAAACCGATGTAAAAGGGACGTACTTTTAACATCGCCTGTTTCAACATCGGTTTTAAATAGGGGTTTTAACCGATGTGAAAATGATTTTTAACCGATGTGAAAAGTGTTTTTTCCACTAGTGTACCTTCCCTAATATTTGTTATAATTATTGTAAGAATATTGGTTTGACATCGTTCGACAAACCTAAGTGTTTTCTAGAAAATTTTCTTGTTAGGCAAGCAAAATAAAATAAAGGGAAGTTTTCTATTTATTTATTTGTTAATTAATTAAGTTCCTATTATTTATTATTAATAATATATGTTATATATTTATTATAATGTGTATCATGAAGTCCTAAACCTTTAGGAGAAGGATTACATAATATATATCTTATATATTTATTTACCATATATGCCACATGCATTATGAGCTTGATTCTATGCCATAATTAGTTTTCTCTATCTTGTAGGACAAAGAATAGGTGACAAGGACTATGAAAGGATGAACAATTCGTGCATAAGAAATTCTGGACGTTATCTAGAAGATCTAAGGAGGATTTGGAAAGATTCACCACAAGATCTTTGAAGATTTGGAAAATCGGCTATTTTAGGAAAGTTGCGTTCTTACCCGAGTCTGGAACCACGAGATTTCCAATGAAAACTCAATTCTGAAGATCTCCAAATCACATACAATCAAGGAAGATTTACTTTCCATGTTACTACACTATTTTTGGGAAGAAGATCAAAGGAGATCGTGAAATAAGGAAAGAACTTGGAGAAGACTCCAAGCCTAAGGAGTTGTATATA
Source organism: Striga asiatica (assembly GCA_008636005.1). Classification (NCBI taxonomy): domain Eukaryota; kingdom Viridiplantae; phylum Streptophyta; class Magnoliopsida; order Lamiales; family Orobanchaceae; genus Striga; species Striga asiatica. Next base: position 2,141,395 of record BKCP01000001.1, read on the forward strand.
TACCCTACTTGAAGATCGAATCAAGACTGCTGAGATCATTATTATTCACATACTATTCGAGCTTCAAGTCTTCTTTTATTTTAGTTCTCAGTTCAGTTTTTGGTATTCTTACATATCGAAGAATTGAAGTCGTTTTGTTTTCTTTTCTTTGTTTTTCAAACATTATTGTGATCAACACTTAGGTATTAAGTGTTATTTAAAGTCCACGGGACGTGGCCGGAGAAGTAGTTGGTAGATTCGAGTATAGTTGTTGGTTAGGCTAGAAGGGAGTTCTAGCTGCTGTAATTCCAAACCTATACGCATGTGCACAATCGAGTTATCAATGAAAGAGCTCTGAGGGAAAGTGGGACGCTTCCCTGAAGAGTTTTTTAAATCTTCAGTTTATTGCTTCCGCTATTCTAGTTGTTTATTTGTGTTCTAACAACGTTGAGCGCACTCATCGTAAAATACTTACGTTTCAATTATATTAATTTTTTAAGTAAGTTTTTTCTTTAATTTCAGTCGAGCCATCTATTAAGACGGGTTACATTTTATCGTCGGACAAGATCGTCGCACGTTAGGATTATTCAAGCACGAGTATTTTTTCAAAGTCATTTAACGAGCTATAGTTCGAGGTGGGGTTTATTTTCTAAATTTAAATTTATTTACATGTCTCGATTAAATGTTTCATTATTACTGTTAAATTATTTATGTCATTCTCCATGCACAAGTCATGTAACATTCGATTTTGCCAGTTCATGTAGCCTTCGGGCAAGAATTATCATATGGACGAGTACCTCATGTGTTAATTCGCACATAAAACCAGACTCCGTGTGTTAATTCACATGTAAAACAAGTTGGGGAATTCACAAGTTATAGAAAAAGGCCTGGTGTCTACTTGAGTCCAAAATAGATTTAAAAATAG
>BKCP01000001.1:2146554-2172136 GCA_008636005.1 Striga asiatica
GTCAAGTGTAACCCGATGTAGAAAGTACTATATTTATATGTGGTGTCACCCGATATAGAAATGTGACACTTAATTATATCGCAGTTGGATCAAATATAAAGACATTTTCAACCGATACAAAAAGTATATTTCTACTAGTTATTTTGTTTGAATACTTGAACTCCTAATGGTTTCGTGAGGGTGTCGCAAGTTGTTCTTGAGAAGGGACAAACTGGTAGTCAATGATGTATTTGGAGAGTTTCTCTCGAACTAGGTGACAGTTAATTTCAACATACTTTGTTCTCTCATGTTGGATGGGACTATTTGCTAGGGCAAGTGCTGATTTGCTATCTGAAAAAATGGTAACAAAAAAAGAATGAGGAATTTGAAGATCATCAAGTAAATATAATAGTCATTGTGCTTCAAATTTGGTGGATGCAGGTTCCCTATATTCACATTCAGCAGATTATCTGCAAATAGTTTGTTGTTTCTTTGATTTTCATAAAACTAAAGAGAAATCAAGGAAAAAAGCATAACCAGTAATACTTCTCCCAGTATCTTTACAGCTAGGCGAGTCACTATCAGAAAGTGCATGCAATGAAAACGATAAATTTATGGAATGGAAAATACCTTGGCAAAATGTGTTTTTGATAGGTAGACAAATGTGCATATTTTAAATATTTAAAAGTATATTTTTTAGTGTTTCATTTATTCACACATTTGTATTTTGGATTTAATTTTATTTAGATGGATTTATTTATTTTTTATTATTTTATTTTATATTTATTTGTAGCACATTAAAGTATTTTGTGGTCATGAAGCATTGGACGAAACTTCACGAGATCTATTATTGGTTGCAATCCTCTCTAGTGCTATTTGAGATTTATTTTCCAGATTTATGTGCTTCTTTTTCTTCATTCTTCTTTTTTTTTTCCTGGTTCTACCTTTATTTATTTCTGTCGGTTTTGGGACCAATCGATCATGTAACTTAGTTATGGGCCTTATGGCTTATAGCTAAGGTAAGTACCTGTTGGTGCGCCTCTCCTGTACTAACTTTGTAAGAGTTGGTTGTTATATATTATTATCCATTTNTTTGCTGGATTAGGGATGTAAATGGGTTGGGTCGGTGGCGGTTTTTGAAAAACTTGAACCCGACCCACATATAGTGTACCCTACCCAAACCCGACCCGTTACCCTGCTAGTGATCTTTGGGTTCGGGTCGAGTTTTACCCGGCGGGATAGCAGGTTTTCGTCGAGTAAACGAGTAACCCGAGTTTCTAAAATTGGGCTTTACTCGGTCCCAATCTGACCCAACCCGCTTCATGTGAAAAATAAAATAAAATAATTTCACAATTAATTATAATGTAACAAACAAATTATTAAGTAAGTTTGACAATAAAAAACTATAAAAAAATTATATTAGTTTTGGAATAAATAATGAGATATAATTATTTATCTTTTATATTCGACACGTGAACATGCGGCACAAACACAGTAGCCACGATCATCTTTAACCTTTCCAGTGAGATGTGTCATCCTAAGTTGATGTTGTAAGGCAAGGTTGATGGTCCCTCCGTGCAGCTTGGCCGGTGAGATGTGTCGTCCTAAGTTGATGTTGTGCAACAAGGTTGATGGTCACTCCGTGCAGCTTGGCCGGTGAAATACTTCGTCCTAAGTTGATGTTGTGCAACAAGGTTGATTCCTCCGTCAGTTTGGCCGGTGAGATACGTCATCATAAGTTGATGATGTACAGCAAGGTTGATTCCTCCGTCAACTTGGCCGGTGAGATACGTCATCCTAAGTTGATGTTGTGCAGCAAGGTTGATTCATTTGTGCAACTTGGCCGGTGATATGCTTTTTCCTAAGTTGATGTTGTGCGGCAAGGTTGATGGTTCCTCCATGCAGGTTGGCCTTTGCGATGCGCTATCCTAAGTTGACGTTGAGTGGCAAGTTTGATGATTCCTCCGTGCAGTTTGGCCTTTGCAATGCGTGATCCTAAGTTGACGTTGAGTGGAAAGCTAGATAATTTCTCCATGCAGTTTGGCGTTTGAGATGCGCTATCCTAAGTTGATGTTGAGCGGCAAGGTTGATGGTTCCTCCGAGCAGCTTTGCTGTTGAGATGCGTTATCCTAAGTTGATGTTGAGCAACAAGGTTGATGGTTCCTCCGAGCAGCTTGGATGTTAAGATACGTAGTCCTAAGTTGATGTTGAGCAGTAAAGTTGATGTATTTCTCCATGCGGTTATCAAAACATTGTCCTAGCAATGACAGTAGCTCCACCTCGATGAGTTGGTTTTTGTTGAGTTGGTTGTGGTAAGCCGCTTGCAAGATCCATGCCCGAAAAGCTCCCGAGTTTCTTCGGTTCAGCTCGTTTTAGCTCGGATAGCTCCCGTACAGCCACCTGTCAGCCCGAGCAGCTCTCGATCAGGCTCGTTTCAGTCCGGCAGCGGCCAAAGCTCCGTTTCATCTGGCCAGCCATGCGAGCATCTCGAACGTGTATGTCTTGCAGCATAAACGTAACAGAAAGAAAAGGAGAAACAAGAAAAATATTGGAAAAAGACATGTGAATACCTTTTGGACAATTGGACGAGCACATGAAGGACGTGATTTTGAAAATATCAAATTCAAGTATTTGATGCCTGGAGTTCACCAAAAAATTGATATCACCAACTTGCAGCAACACACAAACTTAGTTAACAAAACACCCAAAAGGGATTGGATGGGATGAAAAAGTAAACTCGTACGTTACCTGCTCGTGTTTTGTTGAATGTGGAAAAAATAAGAACCATTCAAGTCCCTTTTATAGATGCTCCATGAGGTGCGTGTATCCTATAAACGAGAGGACCCAGTTCAATTAGGAGAAGATTGAAAGGAAATAAAATTTTTGTTGCGATCTGTTTGGGCGAATGGAAAAAGAACAAATAAATATGGTAGGATGAGTTTTGTTTCCACAAACTCTTTCCGTGGGATGCATGAGCTTGTCTTCAATTGGAGGTGTGGAAATAATTTACGTGGCTATTTGGAAGGCTTTAATTGTTGGGCTCCAATTGGCATTTACATATTTACCTTAAGCATCCACAACACTTTGGGTTCAATCCCAAAAATTTATATGCCACCTAATTATTAGACCTAATCTAAAAAAAAATTATTCTCCAATGCAAATAAAAGTAGACTGGGTCCTGCTGATGTGGCAGCCAGAAAAAGAGATTGGGTCTTCCCTTAAGTCTATTTTAGACCCAAGTAGAGACCTAGTCTCTTTGCATTAGAGTGAATTTTGTTAATTTTACATAGTTTTATCCATGTCATCCAAGACTTAGGTTTATTTACATGCCACATAGACAAGAATAGACCCAATGCATTGTAGATGCTCTTAGTGTTTCATAAATATTTGTAAAAATACTAACTACAAAATGCAAACATACCTACTTGACCATAAAAAATTTATATTGATGCTAGACTGTGTAACCGAAGAGAAGAGAGAGAAAAGATTTTCCACAACCATTTGGATAAAAGAATTTCTCCGCCAGTCTTGCTTGTACCAAAAAAAAAAAAAAGAATTTCTCTGCCAGTCTTTGCACAACCCTTCGTAACAGAAGAGAGAGAAAAAATTAAATAGATGCTAGATTGTGTCACAGAGAAAAGAATTTCTCCGCCGTCATTTCCTCTATCCCCAGTGGATTCGCGCGACGTTGGTCGCTCATCGATCAGACTCTTCCCATAGACTGACGAGACCTTCGACGAACCCATTTCGGCCTCCGTAACCCGTTTCGATCGGACTCTCCCCATATATGTATACCGAACATATACCATACATATACAGAACATATACTGAAAATAACTCCAATTTTCTGGGTTTATATATGTATACCGAACATATACCAAACATATACAGAACACATACTTAAAATAACTTCAGATCCAGGGGTCGAAATTAATCCACATTACTCAAGCCTCAAATTTCTTATCCATCTTCATCTACGCGGAAAAATTCCCAATTAATCCACATTACTCAAGCCCTAATTGAACTCATGCATAAAAAAATCAAAATTAAACTATTCGCCGTTGGACGAGCAATCAATTCGAGGTCTCATCACTGCGAGATATGCCCGTCGCCGGTGCAAAATCCACAAGCGATGGGAGTTCGAGGACTGGGCGCCCCGTTGCTCTCTATCGGTCACAAACAACGTCCACCAATTGTTGTCTTCTTGAGGGATAAATTACAGACGAACAAGGAGAAATTAAAAAAAAATGAGAAGATTTTTTAGAAGAAATAGAGACTCATGATTATCTGAGAAGAAGAAAATAAGGAGAAGATAAGGTGGAGAGAATTATTTGTCGTAAGTGAGAAGAAAAAGGGGAAAAGAATTGATGTTGTTTATAAATTGTATCTTTACAAATATTTTGGCTAGCAGATGCCCTTTTGCAAATAAAATATTTTTCTAGTAGATGTGTATTATTTTATGAACAAGTTAGTGCGTGGAGTGATTTCCTCTTTATTGTTTGAATTTATTTGGATGGCCAGATTGTTGGGCTTAATTAATCAACGACCCAATATATGGGGCATTTAAATGGATAAAGGTTTAGGGCCATTTGATACACATGACAAGTTTATTAATTTGGGTTCTCTTGGACCTTGTGAATCCATATCACATCTTCCAAGCCCGAGTCAAAGAAAGTCGTGATTTATTTACTTCAAGACACTTCGTCCGTAAAAAAGTCTCGAGGGGAAATTTGTAGATACATAAAATTTGTGGCCAATCAAATGGCGCCATTCTATTTAAATTTTTAAAATTTTTATATATTTAATTTCTAAATTTAAATAATTAATTAATTGATATTTTAGTATTTTAATTCTTGACCAATCAAATAATGCCAAGTGTCAAATCTTATTTCTTGGTAAATAAATCACATGTCTTCTAGAAGATCTTGAGAGATTTAAGTAGATCCAGAAGATGTTATGTGAATCATTGTGGACCAATCAAATCGGGGAATACGATTCTTGAATTTGGTAGGATTCTCTCTCATACACCTATAAATAGGGACTCTCCCTAAAGTAAAAAAGACACACATTGTAATTCATATTCAAAGTTCAAGAGCTCTAGAGATTCTCTCGACGAGGTTCAAGTGTTCTTGAAGATTCAAAGCAAGATTCAAGCGCGTTCAACTTCAAGACTGATGTTTAATCCAGAAACAAGCTGCGAAGCCTCCGAATAACATTAGTAAATTCAAAACCGGCGTGAAGAAGATGCAAATCTACTTTGCGACGAAGACCAAGGACCCGTGTTCTTCGCATTCTTGGGATATTACGGCGTTTTCTGAAATCAAGGCATTAGCCCTCGGATTAACGTTAATTAAAGTAAAATCAAGTAGAAGATCAAGCCGAATATTTCGCTCCAAGACTCAAAATCGTTCGTGAGAAGAATCAGAGGTGAAAATAGAGATTGTAATTCGCTATATTATTATGATTCGAGAAATTCATTTGTATAAATATTTTTCGTGTTTTAAAATTCAATACACGAAATTTGTTGTTATAGTATCTACCTGAGTAAACATTAATGTTTTCAGTTAATATTATTATTTTACAAGTAAAAAATTAATTTCACATTTTCTATAGAAAACGATTAATAGTAAATATGTATATTTATATACTAGTACATAGCCTATGCGATGTACGAGACACATATATTAAATGAATCATTTCCATAGAGCTTGTACATTTAGGCACAAAAACAATAGTGTTGGATCATCCATTTTCCACATCTTTTAATCAGCGATGTTTATTTTTTCCTGAACATTAACATGTTAATTAATATTTTAAATCGCTAACATGTTATACTAATATAAAGTTGATTTTAAAATATATATTTATTCATTGATATAAGAAAAAATAACAACTTTACTTATTCTTGTTTACCATATAATACTCAATTATTATTTTATTATAAAATTTATTGTCACATAATGCCATTACCCTTATTTATAAAAGTATAGAAGTAGTCTTCTTCTTATTATTTTATGTAGTGAAATTTAAAATAAAATTTTGTGTATAATGTTTACAAAATACACACACATGTTTCTATGAAAAAAAAATTATCATTGTTGACAATAATATACAAATAATTCACATATTGTAAATAATAACTAATATATTTTAATTTTATTATCTAGCCATTAGTAAAATTATTTAATGATGTGATTATTATCTTTTAAATGGTAAATTATACTAATTTAAAATATTATTTATTTTTATATAATTAAATAAAGGTTAAAAAAATTATCTTCCACAAACCAGGATAAAAGCAACCATTGACGCGGCTATTCCTTTTCATTATAGCCAAATCACGCGGACTCAGGCCAGCAAAGAAGTCGTTCTGGACTCACGGAACCACCCCAACCTGCTGCTTCCTCAGGTCTCAACGAGCCTCTCTTTTCCTTCACTTCGCTTCGTTCGTTAAGTTTTTTCTTCTTCTTACAATTTCGAATTCTTCGCCCCGTCAGATATGGGAATTGTTGCTTGAGAAGGGCTTTCTTGCGAAAAGAAATAGCAAAGGGAAGAAGATGATTTTAATGGTAGAAGCGGATCAGCTTGGGCTTCGTCCACTGCCGCTCGCGCGGAGGCTTCCCTCTAAGGCGGAACGCTCCCATACCGATGTATTTCTACATTCCACAGCTTTGGTTTAATTCATCAACTTGATTTCGCCTAATTAGTTAGAAGGAGAAAATTATTTAACATGCTAGGCTTGTTTATAGATATTTTAGGATGAAAGTCAATATTTGTGAAATTTTTTTTTGATAATATGGTTATATAAGATTTAAAATTTGTTTTATATTGACCAAAATATTATCAACATAGATAACAGAAAATTAAATTTGTAGTTATTGTAATGGATATCAATGAAATTATTAATGAAAAAATCATTTTGATCATATCTGATTTGGAATTGTGTATATAGAAACAATTAATGCATATATTTTAAAAATTTCCAAGAAATGTATACATTTAATATTCTAAAATTTTTTTCCTATTATTTTTAGTAAATGATTATTCTCTTTATATATATAGATATAGATATAAATGTATTATTTTCTATGAGACTGACAATTTTCCAGAGGTGCCTAATTGATCTTGATAGGTGGGTTTTGGTTAGTCATATCAAACATTGTAGAATCTATACCATAATTCATAATTCATGGCGGCTTTGTGAAGTTAGAAAAACAAGGCAAAGCAAGACTTTGTTGTATACTTTTTTAATTATTCTTTTTTTTTTTTCAATTTTTAGTTCACTTTCAATAAATAAACAGAAGATAAAAAATACGTGTCACTCATTTTCGTGCGTTGATTTAGATTATGCAAATTTGCTCAAGTCTTTTTTTTTCCAACATCAAACAAGCATTATATAAAAACTCAAAACACAAGGTTCATACAACGATTACCCGAATGGGTATACAGCCAAGTAGCATGCCACACAAATGGACCTAACTACAAGCTAGGAGAGATCCACATTAGATCCTCTGAACCGGCCTCATAGCCAAAGAAAATGAAAAAGAACAAGCATAATAATCACAGAAGAAGGAGCAGCTAGGTAACTCCCCAGCAGCTTCACCAATGTCATCCACCAGCACAATCACACCCCAATCTGCTTCAACCTGCTTATTGAGGAGTTGTACAATATAAATGGAGTTCACTCTGCAGATAAGGGAAGTTGAGACTCCTGCTTCTTTGATTTTCCTTAACCCCCATCTGACTGCCCTGAGAGTAGCTTCCTCCTGAGATTGGGCCTTTTCATAACAGTCCTGCCATCTATATTGCACTACTCCTTTATCTTCCACAACAGCCCCAAACCCAACACATCCATCTGGAAATAGGCAAGCACTGACAGCCATTACTAACTGTCCTGCTCCATTTCCAGTGTTGATACCTTCACCCACATTCACTTCAGCATTCCTTATGGCCCTATCATTAGCATCTGACTTAGTTGCTGCACCTTCATATTCCCTCCATTCTCTCCATGCCCCATCCACTATTTCCTTTTCTGAAAATTTATTTTTGTTAAAGAGCCAAACATTCCTAGTCCTCCACAACCACCATAACAGGTAAGTTGAGAGGTTTATCCTGTCTTGAAAACATGGGTTATTCTTTCCAGAACACAAGTCATCCCACCAGTCTTGGAAGGATATTCTCATTTTATCAAAATGGACCCAATATAGCCCAATCAGTTTCCAACAGGTGACAGCTCTTTGGCAATTAAACATTATATGTTCTAGATCCTCCACCCCTTCCCCACAAACACAACAGATACTATCCACTTGAATCCTTCTATGCAGCAATTGAGCATTTGTACTTAAGAAACCATACCAGGATTTCTAGATGAAATTTCTGATCTTGATCTTCACTTTGAGTTTCCATGTCTTAGCCCAAATGTTCTTCATTTGCTTATCATCTGAGCATGAGGTGGCTGTCTTCTGTGTATTGAGGTAATGGTTGAGCAGAGTTTTATACACTTCACCAGCAATGAACTGACCCTTTGGGTTCCAATGCCACACCAGCTTGTCATGAGCACCTGTATTGCTAATAGGGATATTCAAAATATTAGCAGCCTCCTCCGGAGAGAAGGTCTGATTCACCAACTCCTCATCCCATTCACATTGGTTAGCCTTAAACAGATCATTCACTTTTTTAATTCTCAATCTATCCCTAGAAAACTGGAGAGTAGGAGTGAACTTATTAGAACAAGGAACCCAAGGAGAATCCCAAACATCAATAGATTTCCCATTCCCAACCTGAAACCTCACACCTAGCTTTAGAGAAGTTCTAGCTTGAAGCCAGCTTTTCCAAAGCCAGGAATCACTCCCCCTAGCCTTCACCTCAAAAATCTTTTGTTTCCAAAAGTATTTACCCTTTAACACCCTACTAACCAACAAATTAGGTTTAGTAATGATTCTCCATAACTGTTTAGTTAGAAGAGTCTCATTAAAAACCTGAAAATTAAATCCCATTCCCCCTCTCTCCTTAGGCTTGGCTAACAAATCCCACCCACACCAATGAATTTTGTTGCTACCAGACTCAGAGGAACCCCACCAAAAATTAGCAATCTCCCTACACATTGTAGAATACACAGACACTGGAAGTTTGAAACAAGACATAACATATGTAGGGAGAGCTTCAATAACAGATTTAATAAGAGTTTCCCTCCCAGCCTCACTCGAAAAACAGTTTTTCCACCCTTTCACTCTTTGCATAACATAATTAGTGACAAATTGAAAATTTTCCTTCTTGGACCTACCAATACCTAAGGGGAGACCCAGATATTTGGAGGTTTTCACTTTAGTAATCCCATTCAAAGCAGAGCAGATAGCATTTTGCAATCCTTCAGATGTATTTTTGGAAAAGAAAATGGAAGATTTGTCCATATTAACAGACTGACCAGAAGAATCTCCACAATCTTTAAGGATTTGAAGAACAACTGAAGCATGATGCAAATCAGCTTTACAAAAAACAATAGAATCATCTGCAAAAAACAAGTGAGACACTGCTGGAGCATATCTAGCAATCTTAACACCAGCAAACAATTTGGCATTACAAGCTTGCTTTATCAGATTAGAAAAAGCTTCAGATACAAGCACAAAAAGGTAAGGGGACAGAGGGTCCCCTTGTCTCAAACCTCTAGTAGGAACCACAAACCCTAGCATGGACCCTTGAACATTAAAGGAAAAGGAAGAAGAACAAACACAGGCAAGGATCCAAGATGAAAATAAATGACAGAAACCCATTTTTTTCAACATTTTAGCCAAGAAGTTCCACTCAACTCTGTCATAGGCTTTTGCCATATCAAGTTTAATAGCCATAAATGCATCTTTGCCAGATCTTTTGCTATTTAGAAAATGGATACACTCATTTGCAATCACTACATTATCAATAATTTGTCTACCAGGGATAAAAGCAGACTGAGTATGATTATGATTTCGTGTTAATCACAAGAAAATATTAACAAATTCTCTAGAATTAAATTATAATTTTAATTTTTATTAAACAATATTTGTTCAAAGATCTTTCTGGTTTTCAAGAGGAATATATATCAATTTTTCGAATTATCATTAATATCTTATGACAAGTTATTATGGAAATATGCTAAAATATGAGAATCATATCAACTTGATTTTATAACAAATCAACCTAAAATTTGACTTTCCTTTCCATACCAAATAAAATTTATACCACTTGTTTTGTTTTCAAAATTTTCAAATACACTTTTATCCATACCTAATAAAATTCATACCATTTAAATTCAGATATTTTATACCAAAATAAATTTTTCCACTTTAAATTCAGACATTATTAATAACAATACATTTCCTATGAAAAATAAAAATTGTCATCAGATACCCTAAATAAAATTGTCCACTTTACACCAAAATCAGATTTATTAATTTTACTAATTTTATACCATAAAATGATTGATTAATTTATAGAGGCGATATTCTTTTGAAAATTTTTCAAAAAGATTACGAATTTGAGTAATTATAAATTTTGTAGCCAGAATTTTAGTTTCTATTTTAAATAAATACAAATATTTATAATATATATGTACAGGGGACGGATCCAATGAGACCACTCCTTAAAATGAGTACGTGAGACTCAATCTTAGCCACTCATTTTGTCTAGATCAAAATCAATTAAAATATACATTAATTAAATAATAAAATAATTATTACTTGACTTCCGGCGAAAATCGTTGACTTCTGGTGAGAATCTTTGACTTCCGGCGATAACCGTTGACTTCCGGCGTTGACCCGTTGACAACTAACTTAGCAATAACCTAACAACAAAAGACAACTAACCTAGCAGCAAGAAAGAAATAACCTAACAATAAAATACAACTAACCTAGCAGCATCAGACAACTAACCTAGCAGCAAGAAAGAAATAACCTAGCAACAAAATACAACTAACCTAGCAGCATCAGAGAACTAACCTAGCAACAAAACACAACTAACCTAGCAGCTACAGATAACTAACCTAACAACAAAAGACAACTAATCTAGCAGCAAGAAAGAAATAACCTAGCAACTTAAGACAGCTAACCTAGCAACAAAACTCAACTAACCTAGCAGCTACAAATAACTAACCTAGCACGCCACCACATCGCTACATGGTGGCCCCACCACCGCCTGTTCGGCCTCCTCGGGCCAGAGCTGTTGTTTAGCTTCGACCTGACTCTCCGTGGGTCAAGCTGAACACTGATGGCTCATTTGATCGCCATACTGGAGTTGCTGGAGGAGGAGGCTTGATTCGGGACCATAGCGGCGCCCTCATTACCGTCTTTCACGCGTCCATTCAGGCCTCCTTGAGTTACGACGCAGAGATTCAGGCACTACAGATTGGCCTTCAGATTGCTGTCCATCTCTCTAGTCATATATGGATCGAGCTGGATGCTGCGGCTGTCGCCACCCTCCTGACTTCGGGCCATCAGGGTTCGTGGCAGATTCAGCACCCGCTTATGCGCATTAGAGATCTACTTCGGTCAGTTCATCACAGGATCATGCACATTTTCCGTGAGGGGAACAGACCTGCTGACTACCTGGCCAGCCTTGGCGCCACCATACCAGACACACATACATTTCAGATCGACGCTGCTCCACTCCGCCTTCGCACTCTTGTACGGATGGATCAGCTTGGATATCCAGTGTTCCGTTTTCACTAGTTTAGGTTTTCTGTTGTCATTAGTATAGACATTTTTTCGGGCATCTGTTAGCCCGAAGATCGACTTTGTTTTGTAGTTTTGTTTCTTTTTCGTTTTTTGGCTTTTCTTTTGTTTTTGTTTTTGTTTGTGAGACTATGTAGACTTTTGTATCTTGTTCGTTGACATTTTGGGCTCCCGTTTTTTAGGCCCTGATCTATGCACAGGTTGGGGATCCAGCCCAATCCACCGCCCTTCCGGGGCGTTGTTTGATAAAAAAAAAAAACCTAGCAACAATAGACAACTAACCTAACAACAAAACACAACTAACCTAGCAACAACAGACAACCAACCTAGCAACAAAAGACAACTAACCTAGCAGCAAGAAAGAAATAACCTAGCAACAAAAGACAACTAACCTAGCAGCATCAGACAACTAACTTAGCAGCAAAAGACACCCCTACCATTTCGGTGTTCCTTTGGCGCCTCCTCTTGCGCCGGATACCCATGGATACTGTGTTACACGCAAGGGGGATCTCCTTCCCCTCTCGGTGTGTGTGTTGTTCTGAGACTGGACGCCATGAGACCGAGACCTTTACCCACCTTTTTCTAGAGAGTGAGATTGTGAGGAGAGTGTGAGAGCATTTTGCCACTTGGACCCATATATCCCTACAAACCACAGACAGTTTCTTTGAGCTCCTGAGTTTTTTCTCACAGAGCACACACCTTAGACACGTGGGCTTCCTCATTCCTTGTCTGATCCTTTGGTTCACTTGGACAGAATAGTGCGAAGCATAGGGATATTACTTTTTTGTTTTCTCACATTGTTTTACAGGTAGAGAGACACATTTCACTCCTCATAGTATTGGGCAGGCTCACGGCCCGAGACTGGACAGGTTGCACGCCGCCACACCATTAAATGGTGGCCCCCCCACCGCCTGTTCGGCCTCATCAGGCCAGAGCTGTTGTTTGGCTTCGACCTGACTCTCCGTGGGTCAAGCCGAACACTGATGGCTCCTTTGATCGTCATACCGGAGTTGCCGGAGGAGAAGGCTTGATCCGGGACCACAGCGGCGCCCTCATCACCGCCTTCCACGCACCCCTTCAGGCCTCCTCGAGCTACGATGCAGAGATTCAGGCATTACAGATCGGCCTTTAGATTGTTCTCCACCTCTCTAGCCATATTTGGATCAAGCTAGACACTGCGGCTGTCGCCACCCTCCTGACTTCGGGCCACCAGGGCTCGTGGCAGATTCAGCACCCGCTTATGCGTATTAGAGCTCTACTCCGTTCTGTCCATCACAGGATCACACACATTTTTCGTGAGGGGAACAGACCTGCGGACTACATTGCTAGCCTTGGCACCACCATACCAGACCCACATACATTTTAGACCGACACTGCTCCACTCCGCCTTCGCACGCTCGTACGGATGGACCAGCTTGGATATCCATCGTTCCGCTTTCAGTAGATTAGGTTTATTGCTTTCAGTAGATTAGAATTCTATTTCCGGGTACCTGTTAGCCCAAAGACAGACTTTGTTTTATTATTTATTTGTTGTTTTGCTTTTGAGACTATGTAGACTGTTGATTTGTTGGGCCCTGTTTTGGGGTCTTGATCTATGCACAGGTTGGGGATCCAATAATCCCCCGCCCCTCGGGGGCGTTGTCTGTTTTTAGAAAGAACTAACCTAGCAACAAAAGACAACTAACCTAGCAGCAAGAAAAAAATAACCTAGCAACTTAAGACAACTAACCTAGCAACAAAACTCAACTAACCTAGCAGCTACAAATAACTAACCTAGCAATAACAAACAAATAACCTAGCAACAAAACACAACCAACCTAGCAGCTAAAGATAACTAACCTAGCAACAGAAGACAACTAACTTAGTAGCAAGAAAGAAATAACCTAGCAACAAAAGACAACTAACCTAGCAACTACAGACAACTAACCTAGCAACATCAGAAAAATAACCTAGCAACTATAGAGAACTAACCTAACAACTACTAACCTAGCAACTATAGAGAACTAATATAGCAACTACAGAGAACTAACTAGCAACTAGAGAGAACTAACCTAGCAACTACTAACCTAGCAACTAGAGAGAACTAACCTAGCAACTACAGAGAACTAACCTAGTTGGAATGTTAGTTATCAACGGTCAACGCCGGAGTCAATGCCGGAAGTCAACGGATTTTGCCGGAAGTCAACGCCGGAAGTCAATGCCGGAAGTCAACGGATTTTGCCGGAAGTCAACGGCAGAAGTCAATGGTCAACGTCGGAGTCAACGGTTAACGCCGAAGTCAACGGGTCAAAATAATATTTAAATAATTAAAATAATAAAAAGAAAAGATTAAATCTTGGCCACACATGATATGTACCAAATCTTGTGGCTAAAAATGAGTTTTACGTCCTCACTTTAAATAAGTGGATGCATTGGAACCAATGCCTATATATATATATATATATAGATATAGATAACCGAAATTATAAAATATGATTTCAAACTACTTATGCACTAACTAATCACTTGAATTATTTTAAAAATGGAAACGAATGCTTTTTTCAATTAATTATTGAGGTTACGATTGGTCTAAATAAAGATAGATGATCTTTTGAAAATATAAATACACACCAAATTAGCCGATTGTCCAAAGTAAATAAGGAAAAAGAATAAAGATGGATGTTCACTTAATTTTAGGAAGGGCCTACTTTTAGAGCATCTCCAATGTGAGATGTTGACTTAATAAAATGTTAGCCACATCATCAAGTTATAAAGCGAATACAAAAATTAATCTTCAATCCATAATGTTGTGGACTCTTTTATGCTGACATGAAGATAATAAATATCCAAAGTGTGAAGCCCACTTTCTAGTTTTCCAAAGAGTGTTTGAAAGCTAACTCATAAAAAATCTAACCTATTTTAAGCTTTTGAAAGGGATGCATTGGAGATGTGCATTCCAGATTAAAGTCTTCTATTTTGACATTCGTATTACATGGATTTACATTCCATTCATTATTTGACATGTGTTCAAATTTAATTAATGTTCAAAGTGGAGCATTGGAGATGCTCTTAGGACTTTAACTATATTCACTATCTTATGAAAATAAATAAAGCTATTTTAGCGGATTATTTTAGACGTAATTTAATAATTTTTACAGAATCCAAATTTGATGATAAAATTTCCTTATTAAGTTGTAACAACGAATTTTACTTTGAGTCCCATTGGGTGTGCCAATTTGTAACAACAAATTTTACTTCGAGTCCTACTGGGCGTGCCAAACTTGTAACAACGAATTTTAATTCGAGTCCCACTGGGCTTGCCAAATTTGTAACAACAAATTTTATATAAAACATGAAACTTTTGTATAACTGGATTTTATTTTGATCAAACGATTTTGCGGCTACAATCTCTATATGTCTCATCTGATTCTTCTCTTCTTGAATTTGGGCTTGGGATCTTGAAAGATGGATTTGACGGTTGGATCTCCTTTGGCCTTGATCTTGAAGTTCTCTAACATTAATATGGGGGTCGAATGACTTATTACTGTATTAAATGTTAGGACTTGATTTGATTGAAAACAGATTTCTTGGAAGACTTACTTCTTCGATCTTCCTAGAATGTTGATTCTAGCTTGAATAACGTTAACTCGAGGGCTTGAGAACTTTTTTCCCAAATCAAATGCTATGTTGCTTGAACTTCTCGACAAACATGGCTTGAATGTCGTTGATATTCAGAATGATTTGAGAGGAATAGATGTCGCCTCTTTATTTATTGGAGAAGAACCACCACCTCTTTTTCTGGAGAAATTGTACGATGTCCATGGCTCGATACTGGCATAAAGAACCTCGTCATCTCGCCTATCAGCCCCCTTCCTTTGCTTTGTCTTTGTGTTTTCACATCGATCATTCTTTGCAAATGAAGAGAATGAGGAAATAGCAACGATGGGGACAAAGAGGGGAGCTCTTCTCAAACGGCCATAGTCGCGAGTCTCGATTGAAGGATAGAGCGGAGTGGTTTCAATAATTGTTGCCCTCGATCGAGTAACAGGGAGCAGGGGAAGGCTACTCTTTCCACACCTAATTCTCCAAGCGATAGTTCAATTCACGACCGAGACATAGAACTCCCAGCTCTGGAGCTGATTGAATTGATTCTTTTAACTTCTTCTTGGACTTCTTGTGGTTTGGAGACTTGATTCTGGATTAAACGCCGATCTCTTGAATTCCCTTGGATCTTCAAGAACATCTTCAAATCATCAAGAGAGTTTTTGAGAGCTCTTGAACTTGAGATTTGACTTATGAGGTGTGTTTTGTGATTTTGAGGAGAGCCCTATTTATTTCTGTTAGAGAGAGTCTTGGAGGAGAAAACTTCAATTTGATTGGTCCTTCAAAATTTGATATAATCTCTTTCCCTATCCTAATATTTGTCCTCATCATAAGATTTGACCAAATGACCAAAAAATATTTACTTTATTAATTAAATATCTTATTTATTTTGGATATATGTCTAAATTAAATAATGACATTTATTAATAAAATATTAAAGTTCCTTTGTCTACATAAGTAATTAATTTTTTTTTTTGGAAAATAGTTTACTATTTTAAAAATAATTAAATATTTGTATATATATATATATAGATATGTGTATATATTTGCCGATCTGAATTATAACGGTTAAATGACTATGACATAGATTCACATCAACAGTACCTCAAAAGTCAAAATCCTAAATGCGACGCCAACCACCTATAGTCTGTTAGTTGGGTTTACAAGAGTCAAATAATTCCAGGGATATTTGACTTTCATGATAACATTCTTTCAAACTTTTTGAAATGTCGTGGTGGTTGGACACATGTATAATATTTAAATGATTCTTTTTAGACTGCAAATATGTTTTCTTTACAACATTATATATTACTTTTTGATTTTTGAACCGCATTGTAGAAAATCCTCCACTAATTTTTCAAAAAGTAGTCTTGGGTCCGTGACTTATCTTAAAATTTACCGTAATCCTCCACTAATTTTTCAAAAAGTAGTCTTGGGTCCGTGACTTATCTTAAAATTTACCGTATTTTCCCAAATTCGAATGCCTTGTTGTTTTTCTATTATAAAAAATACCTTTATTTTGAACTTTTAGGAAAAAAAATATACAATTTTCCTCCAATTTTTGCCTAGTGATGATAGTTGGATATGAAACACTAATATATGTATAAAATGCACATACGATTCGAAATGACGATAAGGAATATTCTCAAAATTCTTAGGATATGGTATAACGATGTATTTTCATTCTATACCACGTGTTAAATTATAAAAATCCAAATTTATTATTTAATTATAATTCAGAAAATTATTCGTGAGTTGTGTCAAAAATATAATGGTCTAGTATAAAATGATATGGTTTTTAAAACCAGACCGGTCATCGAACTGGTCGAGCTACTGGTTCAATGGTTCACTGGTCGGACCAGTGATTGAACCGGTTGGACCCGAATTTACTATATTAATATTTTTAAAATATATGATATATTATATATAAAAACATAATTAATTAAATATTTAAATATTTAAAGTATTCATAAATATTTTGTAAATATCCATTATACTTAATAGCTATGAGATTCACATATATTAAATATATTATAAAATATTTTATATGACATAGAAAGTAGATATAAGAAAAAAAAATTAATATACTACAAATATATTATTGTAGCCCTATAAATACATCATTAAGCTTTTGGGATTGTGCATCATCTCATATACACGCCAGTTGACCCTAGTACCCGAGCAAGTTTATTCTCCGAGATTTGTTGCTCCATCGAGACAACCGGAGAGGTGTAAGGTCATACGGTAGAAAACCTCGAGGTTGAAGAGCCTTCCGGCAACCACCACACACCCACCATCCTCAACCGCAATCAGCTGAGACGCAGTCCCGATGACCATCGCGTACAACTCTCTTCCGTCAACCAACGACCCGCGATCTTCTCGCGAGCTCCTGCCGACGACCAGGCATCCCGCCCACTGTGACCTGCACCACCACAAGACCCATCCACCGGCATGAAGTTCCCTGTAATCCCGAGACGTCTGAACTAGGTAATTTCTGGTGAATGGAAAATCTACAGATCTCCATCAACATAAATCTATAACATCTCAGAGTCTGCAATTTTTAAGCCGTAAGTGTTCAACTTTAAACTTTTAGTATCCTCTGCGCATATGTTTATTGTTGTTGTTTATTTTGTAACTTGTACTTAACGAGATCCTCACTGGTCCCATCAATCTTCAAATCCCAACCAAGGAGGAACTCGATCTCGTGTAGAAGCGTAAAAATGTGGTCGTTTGAGTAAGAAGTAATAGAGTTTGGTTTAACCACCATCACTAAAGAAGATAGAACTTCGACCATTTTTCCTTTGACCACTGTCACTTGATCTTTTTGGCAACGAGAAAGAGGCAGCGCCAGGGGAATGTCTTGAGGTTGTGAGGATGATCCCGATCTAGAATGACCGAAATTGGCATGGTTGGTTGTTTTGTAAAAGGCGATTACTGTAAAAAAAATTGAAGGAACATCAGAGTGGGGATAGAGACTGCAGAAGACAAATTACAAAAAAATTTGCAGAGGGCTCAAAGGTACGTAACCATGTACGAAGCCATTGGATGGGGATTTAATGGTGGTTGGAGATGTGGAAGATAACCATAGTACCAGAGCCTATCAATATAGGTATTTTGCCAAAGAAAAGCTTTTAAAGGTAGTCCAAATGTTGAGGTCGAAGGGAAGTCGTTCGATTTAAGATGTTTAAACGGTCAGAATTGAGGCTTGGCGAATATAAAAGACTAGTTGATCATGAGCATAGAATTTGAAACAGGTTATACGAACAAGATTAAAGGAGCGCCTGAGGTTTGAAGGGACGTTTCCTAACAAGGCGCAGTTACCAAGACCGCATAAATTACGGTAGCCTGGCATGCTGACTGGGCGTGGTAAGGCATTCTTGTGCCAAGTCTAAATAGCTCGTCCAAGAATGGGGGGAGGCTAGATAATATAGCACCTGTAACAACTCGAAGAACTGACCAAGAGTTGTTAGCTCAGTCTGGATTGGTTCACTATATTTCGACTTGATCTCAAATACGCATATGTAAAGAGCTCGCCCAAAGAGCTCGTTAAGCAATAGGTCGGATCGGGTAGCTTGTAGGTCGAAGAACCTAAGGAGCTCGGATACTCGGTGAGACCTTGTAGTCCACAATTCATGGTTGAGACCTGGGTATGGACCATTGGGAACATGCGGAGGTCGTTGTTGCGACCCGAGTGTGGATCATGACAGGAAAGTGGTAAGATCGTGGTTGCGACTTCGGGATTAAAGGGTCGTGTTATACGAGGAAAAAATGACTCCTTCAGAAGTAGGAAGTGTGTCTTAATTATCCAAAAGACTAAAAGATCTTAGAGACGTGATGATTTAGGAAAGTAGATTGGGGATGATCTCCTTCCTAACCAGAATTCTCTTGGAGGCCAAGTTACCTTAGGTATTTAAGGGTAAACTAGGTTACTTAACACCACACGCAATATACATGCATTGACAAGACAACTTTACATATACTTTCTCAAGAAAAATCCTAACTTTAGCGTCGGAGTGTTCATGTCGGGATTTCTCTCAGTTCTTTGCAGATCATAGGAGCAACAAGCTGGTGAGCGCATGTGGGGATTGTGACAAAGCCCGGTTCCAGACTCATTACACATCATGTATCACTAAAACCAATTAGCCACCTAAGAAATTGCTTAATGAGATAAATATAAAAATATAATATTTATTTTAAAATAAATAATTTGAAGAAAACATTTTACTTTAAATATTTTATAAGTATATAACTTCAAACCCTTAAATGTGAATATAATACTTAAGTTTAGTAGCAATAATTATATGATAGAATAACTAAAGAAATACTATTACACTTGATTAATGCAAAATATAACATATAGTTTATAAATTTAAATAAAAAAAGGGCATGAAAATAATTAATTCAATATAAACATATCTATAAACTAGTAGGTAGCCCGTTCGATGCAGGGAAAAAGATTATAAATTACACGTATTAAAGCAATGAAGGAATATTGATTAGTATAAAAAAAGTTCTGAATACTGATATTATTTTTTTCTTTTATTTTCTGATATATAATAATTTAATATATGAGTTATATGTTTATTTCACTCATTATAATATAGTTGTCATTTTAGGGTTCCTGTTCATAATGAAGGATACTGAAAATTTAACATATTTAAATATTATCAATAATTAATACGCACAAAATATTTCTTTATCTATCTTCCTTTACTCGTATCATATTATAATATATTATTTTGGTTTCTAAATAATTTATGCTAAAATTGGAAAATGTGGCAAATATTATAACCTACACTTAATTAAATGAGACTGTAATATTTACTATTCTTAATTTATAAAAAAATATTAATTTTTAATTACATCAATATTATTTTATTTTTCTTATAATTTATAAAATGTATATTATAAATTTTTGAAATTATCTCTCTAATCTATTAATTTATATGAGATTGATTATGATATTGTGAATCACAATATGAATTTTTTAAAAACTAGTTCGGTGCAATTATTGATAAAATCAAAGGTAATTTTGAACTCCTTGAATAGATGATTTTTGGTATATGGCTAATTACCAATTCATAGAATATTTGAGGGATTTGTTGTTAATGTTTGAGATATCAAATATATTGTACAATTGTGGTAGTTATATCAGTACAACTTTTGCAATTGATTTCTATTATTTTGTACTGATATTTTGCAATGTTTTCACGCATGCATATTTCAGTCTACATATGGCTAGATTACCAACAAAATAGGATTTTTATTAAGGATAAAGATTAATATGTCATTAAAGATAAATAGTTAATTATTATTATTATTATTATTATTATATTGTGGGAAATTACTCTTACAATTTTTTGAAAAACTAAATTGGTTAAGTTATTAATAAATCAATGGATTTTAAACTAATCATCTTGATTAAAATAATTTTTGCATATATAATAAAAAAACTTTGGTATATGCTTGGTTTCCAAACGAATAAGAAATCACCGTGATTTGTTATTAATGTTAATAATAATATTTTATTGTAACTTTTTGATAAATATCATAGTAAAACTTCCATAATTTTTTTAATTTATATTTAGTAACTATATTTGTAATTTTATCATGCATATGCAAATATATTTTTTTAAAACAATACATATTTATTAAATTATTTTTCAAGATAGATTTTATGGTTAGTTACAGAATTTAAAAAGAAATAGTAGCGATTCGTAATTATTATGAAGAATCTGATTTTTTATTGCAATTATTATAAAAAAAATAATAAATTGATACAACTTTAGTTATATAGAAACTCATGCTACTAACTAAGTTGCACGATTTACAACAGGTGTGTATAATCTGATTTCCATTTTTTATAAATATTATTAATTTTTAATAAATTTCTTTTAACAATAAGTCAACCTATTTAATTATAAAATCAAAGTTACTATTTTAGATTATTCCATCAACCTTGTTCAATATATATAGATATAAATTAATATTCTTCTCTGTGTAATTATTTATCTAAAATAATAGTTATAATTTCTAATTCCTTTAGTTAGGATAGTGAAGGTAAAAATAATAACTGGCATCTATACATTTTTTTTCTTATTTATGCATGTTATCCTAAAATAACATTTATGCATGTCATCCTAAAATTACCGACCTAAAGGTCAGCTAAATGTGTGCACAATATAGAAACTAAAATTAAGAACAATATAAAATGTATGGGCAAAATAAATGAGAATGCTTTGCTAAAGGAAACAATATTTTTAGCCATTAATTTTGTCTACAGTTTTTATATAGGTACTCTAAAAAATAATAATTGATTTAGTTAATGTTATCAAATATATTAGGTATATATAATGGGCAGTAAAATTCATATTTTTTATTTTATATTATATGCAATGAGTTTCCACTGAAATTAACCTAGTTTAAAGGCTCTATGTAGGGACGTAGCTAAAGAAGGAGCCCACATTGAAAAAAAATGTTATCTTTTATACCCTACTCAAAAAATAATTTAATACTTCATTAATAAAATAAAAAAATACAAAAAACAATTTAATACTCCATTAATAAAATAAAAAAATAAGTAAAAAACAATGAGAACACAAAGAAGGGAAAAAAAGAGATAATGAGAAAAAAATCAACCTTCTTGTTAATTTTGGTGAAAGTAAATATAAACTTTTTTTTTATTAGATTTGATATAAAAATTTAAAATTTAAACGTGTAGTTAATTGAATGTTGTTTCTGACTGTTAACATATTTAAATATATGTGTGATTGATAACTTTGTAGGCCTCTGAAAAGTTGATATATTAGATAAAACATTTTATACATATTAATTATTTATTTTTATATCAAATTATGGAGAAATATTTTTATAAATAGTCTTCACAAAAAAGAGTATGTGAAAATATTTCAAAATTGGCTACTTTTAGTCCAAATATAATTAAGGTGAATTATAATATTGTTAGGCCGAAAAAAAATGTAAAGACCTTATTGTAGAATCATACCAAACTATGAAAACTCGTAAGAATTTATATGCATGTGTATTTTTGTATTTATACTTTGTTATGATGTGATATATTTATTTCTTAGAAACAAGTAGGCCCCCACTCATATTATGAGTTAGATCCACCCTTATGTACCTTTATACTATAAAATTTCATACATACTTATATCCTTTTTTAAACACATTTTTATGTGAAATTATGAATATATATTTAAACATGACTATTAGTTTTTTATATATTAGAATAAAAGCAGGTCTAACATCCTTAAGAAACAGTATCGTACGTGAAAAGGTCTATAAATAGGCAGATGCTTTGTTGCATTACTCATATCATCATTTTACTGATGAATGATTTATTGGAACAACAACACATGATCAGTTGGCATTGATAATAATATTTGTCTTGGAAACAGCAACAGCACATCAGTTGACATTGATAGTAATCATCGTGTTTCCTTCACTGCAAATGTTTGCAATATCGCAGATGAAGTAGTTATGCCCAGTATTTAGGCCTTGATTTAGGCGCACAGGTACAGTTGGGGCCGCCGAAGTTTTGGACTGTAAAACCTGTGCCCCTGTTCCGTTGCATGCATCAAAACTGCTCTTATCAGGAACTTTTACCAAATCGAGGTCGGTTGCGTCGAACACGAAATCTGCCAGAGCAATAAATTTTGTAGATAAGTGAATCAACAGTCAATTTACTAATTAGACAAAAGGTAATCAAGGAAGAAGAGGAGAAAATTTATTATTATGTTTGTATAGTTGATATGTAAATAAATAATTAATGAATTGAAGAAGAAATTCTATTCAATGCATCATATAATACATATCCTTAAATTGTAATTCAACTCGACTTACTAACTGTGTCATCCTTTGTCACATCCAAGAGGGGTGGAATAGCGGGTAGCGACCAAGTCACGTTATACTCCTTGGCTTCAGCAAGCGCGGCCACGGCCACCAGCATCACCAAAGCCGCGGCCAAGGCACTACCTCTTTCTCCACCCATATTTTTAAGATCCTTTCTTTGAATAAAAACAAAAACTCAAATTAGTAGCTTGATTAGAATCTGTTTTTGTGTGGAAATGCAAGCTGAGGCGCATCAATTTATATAGGCTTGAGAGTATTATGGTGGGCCCCCTGCCCCACCGAATATCATTTTTCTGATTAATTAACGTATTGGATTCCCTCCGTTCATGCTACGTTTTGTTAAAATAATCTAGAATTAGCCACAGGATATATGCTAGCTATATCATTAATTTATTTATCAACCCCTCAATTATCTTATTTTGTTCGTCAATGGTTACTGATTTTCGGTACCTCATGAATCATTTTTGTCAAAATCAGGTATTGTTATTCAAATCGTTGGCGTGCCTTAATTTCTCATTTTTCTTATTGTCTCTTTTATATATAACTAGTACAGAGCCCGTGTGATGCACGGGGTGCACAATTTTAAGGCTATTTATTCAAACTTATAATTATATACATGAATACTGAAAAATGTACGAGATATATATAGCACGTGACCCGTGCGAGGCACGTGATATATTTATTTGGGGAATATTATATTATAAGATGCAATATTCAATAACAATTTTATAATACGCAGGAAAATTGTACAATAAGATAGTATTCGACAGAGTTTGATATACGCATTTGACCATATATTTTTGGAGATTTCTGTATCTCAATCTTTTTGGAATAATTGAGTCACTATTAAAGAACCATATTGGCACCATAGAATTTCTGATTATTTAAGCCAATAATAATCATGCTTAAATTTGGGAATTATGCATTCAATCTTTCTATACAAATGTGTTATCTTGATTTTTTTTTTTTTTTAATTTTGTTTGTATATTTCTATAACTTATTTTTGGAATCTTTTGATTCTGTATTGTCAATTTTTGTTTTCTAATTTTCCCTACCTATTATTGGAGTTAGCATTATTTGACCCGATACAAACCCGATCCCGTTTGCTTTAGTATGTATCTCAACTTGTTGCATTGTGATTGATTGCTCCTCTCTGTGTATATCTCTATACTCTATTGCACTATTGACATGTATGTATCTTTGAAATGAAAAGGTTGTTTATTTGTTCTCACTTTGAGTATACTTATGATTTTATTGCATGGTTGTTTATTTGTATTTTATTTTGCATTTGTGTGTTTAATGCTGTAGGCTGGAAAAGTTGGTGGCTTTCATTGTGCAGACATTGGGAGAGAAATTAATCTTCCATGTTCTTTTCAATTGACTTCCCTTCCCCTAATTGGCCAATATCATATCATGTAACACTAACATTCTACTGGAATTTCATTTCGTCCTTGTGATTTATGGGTGACGTAAAATAAAGATTTAATTTTGATCGATTAAATCTTTATTTATAGGTTTAACATATAAAACCGATTTTATGGGATAAAACAAATCTATCATTGCCTTTGACATTTCCAGCAAAGGTAAAAAAATCAGTTCTGATTTTTATCCTATAACAAATCTTAATGTAAAGTCTATAAATACCAAAACAAATTTATAATTAATGTCATTCTATTTTCGACAAACATTAGTTATCTTTGACTTTTCTGCCTACTATTTCTAATAAATAAGATGACTTTTTATATAAGTATAGATAATATGAGAATTTGTGTTACGATCGTCGTATTTAATTTTGTTGTCATCAATGCATGCTATCAATTCGCTCCAACTACAGAATTCTCCAAGACCACTTTCTTTGTTACACTCGATATGCCTTGTACATGTTGTAGTATATGTCTATTATAATAAAAAGAGTCGATCGTTAATAAGTATGCAATATTATTAATTTTTTTTTCTCTTGCTCAAATTATGTTATTGTGTATATTTATTATTTACTTTATTAGTCTTATGTTATCTTTAAGTAAAAGTAGCTCTAATATTTGTGTATATATTCTTGGTTTATAGAGATGTATCATCCGACTGAGATGATCTTTCCCACACACACATCTCATATCTCTCGTATGATGGTGGTATGAGGCCAATATTTTTTATCTCAATTTTTTATTCCAGATCGATTGCGTAATATTCTGTCCAACCGATTGAGTCTCGGTCATCCTCTACGTTTGGGAAATCGGCCCTCGCATTTAGTCGGTCCTCAACGGGTATCAAATTTGAATTTATGCACTCCTCAGCAAATGAATCTGCTCGATTGTTTAAAATCTGTAGTTTATGGGCTATAGCAAATTTAAAGGGGATTATTGCTGCGGGATTTGTCAAGTCTTTGTAGGAACACAAATTATTGCTGCTTGATTAAAAATAAATCTCGTACTTGCTCCATTCTGTCACACACA
>BKCP01000001.1:2172174-2273351 GCA_008636005.1 Striga asiatica
AGAGAAAAAAAAGGGACACCATCAAGGCTGCTGCTTGTTTATTTCAAGTATTGATTTTGTCTATCATGGTTGCGTTTTCAATGTCTAATTCCGGCATCAGTGGTAGCTGCAATTATAATTCTGGTGGTGGCCGCCGTGGTGGAGCCCGTGGCAAGAGTAGTGCTCGTGCGAATGCGGCGTTCTCCAGTGGTATTGGTGATTCGTTTGTTATCAGTTATGTTGGTTCTTCTACTGCTAGTGGACTTTTGAGTGATTCTGATCGTCTTGCACTTGGCGGTTTAACCGATGAACAATAGGCTCACTTTGTGTTTTTGGTTAACTCCCCTAAACAAAATAATCACTTCTCTGGTACGCGTGGTTTATTTGATTGGATGTACGATAGTGGGGCAACTCATCATATGACAGGGTTCCTGGAGTTTGTTTTTTATGTTCGGGATATTCCCGCCCGTCCTGTTCAAGTGCCTAATGCTTCTTTGACTATGGCTAGCAAGACTGGGACTGTTTATTTGGGATCCCATATCACTCTTTATAATGTTTTATACGTTCTCAGCCTTCGGTGCAGCTTGATTTCATTATATCAATTTCTAGATCGTTCTGATTGCACCGCTCAGTTTACTAACAAATTTTGTGTCGTTCAAGACCGCACTTCGCGAAAGGTGATTGGCGCGGGTGAGCAGTTGGGGGGTCTCTATTTATTTCGAGGGACAGTTTCTACGGCAGTTTCTTGTGTTCGGAAGGTTTCTGCCGATGTGTGGCATCAACGTTTGGGTCATTCATCTGCTCAAGTATTGTCCCAGGTTCCTGTTATTGATTATAGTTCTCGTAATTTGCATAAATCATGTAATGCTTGTTTTCGTGCTAAACAACATCGTCGTAGTTTTCCTCTCAGTCAGACTGTTAGTCCTGAGATTTTTTATTTGATTCATTGTGATTTGTGGGGTCCGTATCGTGTTCCGTCCTTCTGTGGTGCACAATATTTTTTGACTATTGTGGATGATTATTCTCGTGAGACATGAGTTTATTTATTGAATGATAAGGCTGAGATTGCTTCCACATTGCTGGTTTTTTTTTCTATAAGTAAGCGACAATTTGATAAATTGGTGCTTGTTGTTCGTAGTGATAATGGAAGCGAGTTCATGTGTTTGGCCTCTTATTTTAGTCGTCAACGGATTTTGCATGAGACTTCTTTCGTAGGTACCCCTCAGCAGAATGGGCGTGTGGAACGCAAATATCAGCATATTCTCAATGTAGCTCTGTTTATTGTGTTTTTGTGCTTATTTTCGTGTGTTTTATGTGCTTTAGTTTAGTCTTTTTAGGTTAGTTTTAGTGTTGACCGGTCCATTTTATCGTATTTCGTGTGTTTTTATGTCTTTCTTTTTATTTTATATTTTATGTTTTGGCGTACTTATCCGTGCTTTTTGGTGTATTTTCAGGCTTATTCCGAGGATGAAGAGAAGAGTCCAATCGAGTCTCAAGAGATGAGTCCTTTTCGATGAATTCCGAGTCATTGCCGAGAAGTTTCGAGCCATTGCGTACGAGCTATTTCCATTCCGCGTATTTTGTGCCTTGTTGATCGAAAGTC
Organism: Striga asiatica; assembly: GCA_008636005.1. Classification (NCBI taxonomy): domain Eukaryota; kingdom Viridiplantae; phylum Streptophyta; class Magnoliopsida; order Lamiales; family Orobanchaceae; genus Striga; species Striga asiatica. The sequence goes on from BKCP01000001.1 coordinate 2,173,757, forward strand.
CCAAAAGCTGCTTGCACTCTCGAACTCGCGCCTTGTCCCGCGCCTCGCGGACGCGCAAAACCGCTGCCCAGGACGTTCGCGCCTCGCGGAAACGTTCGTGACCTCGCGAGTGCCATTTTTCACTCGCCCGCACTCGCAGACAATTCAGCGACATCGCGAGTGTCCCCATTCCTCATGCCCGCACCCGCGAATCTCTGCATGACATCGAGAGTATAACTTCACTGCCCGTCCGTGCACGCGAGCTTGTTCGCGACATCGAGAGTATCGTTTTCTCTCGCGCCGCGCCCGTACCTTCCCGTGCCAAGTCCGTGCCACATGGTGTCCGTGACCTGCGAATCCTCCCGCGAGCTCGAGAGCTATTTAGTAAATGTGCATGTTTTTAGTGTGTGTTTGTGGTGTAGCTATAAAAAGATAGTGCTTTGTAATTTTGGACATCACCCCTCATTTCCCAACTTTTAAGTTGGGAAATCCTCTCCATTTTCTCTCTTTTCTTTTGTTTTTCTTTGGTTTGGAGGTCCATGACTCTATTTTACCGGCGAAATTCCGACGAGTTTATTTTCATCCAAGTTTCGAGCTTTATTCACTATTTTCGTTCAAGCATGCGATAGGAGAGTAGGTACCTTGCTTAGGCCCTTCTACTTCGAGTTTGTGTTGTCGAATTGTGTGTATGCTCGTTTTTAGGGTTTTGCTTTATTTTTATTGCTTGCTTACGTGTGTTAGGAATCTATATGTGCTTATCTTGTGTAGAGATCTCGACTTTTCTTAAAGCATGATGATCTAGTGTAGAAAGTTCGTGTTAGATTACCTAGGATCACTATGCTTGCATGTTTTCTCTTTGTTTATTTTCTCTTTCTTGAGCCGTGGAGATTTCGGTAGACCAAAGTTTCGATCTTTCTCTCTATATTTGTATTTTTCATCATTTGCTCTTGATTTTTAGTTTAATTTCGTGCAAATCCAATCCCTTCAAGCGAGTAGAATGTGTAGGACCTTGTTTTCGGTTATGTGACTTTGACGACTAGGTAGTAAGCGAAGCTCCGAACAGTCTTCCTTTGCGAACGACCCGAGTCGGGTAGCTAGGTTACAACATGCCCAAAAATACTACAAATCAAATCAGACCAACCAAATTTACTCTTAAGCTCAGAGTCGCTTAGAGTAATTTTTTTTTTTTTGGGGGNTAGAGTAATTTTGGGGGAGGGACTAGATGATATAGCCACATTATGATATACCGGCCCAAGTACTCTACACTCGACCGGACAAGCTCTTAAGTTGCCCACACATCGACGTGTGCCCGTCGACAGCCTCAAGTCGACTTCCATGAAGTCGACTTCCGACCACGAGAAACGGCATGTCTCCCACAAAGTCGATCCCAGAGGTCGACTTCCTGTAATCAACTCCTCGAGGTCGACTTCCTTCAGTCGACTCCTTGATACCCGACCTCTACTTGAAGAGTCAGCAAGAGCGTAGCCTCCGAGTAACCAGAGGACCCCGAGTCGACTCGCCCATGCTCGGTGTCGACTTCTCATACTTTGAAACCTGAGGTACACTAACGACCCAATACACTTGTAACATATTCAAGGCTCTACATACTCCAAAGGATAAGAAGAAATCTTGTGATGACTCAGCAGCAAGGGGGAGACGAATCGACCGGGGCATTTTGGATCTTTTAGGTCCACCAACTTGGGCATTCTGGGTACTTCAAGTAAGTATTCACTCCTATATAAAAGAGATGAGGTAACCCTAAAACCCTAACTCTCATTCATTTCACACTCTTCCCATAGCTGCTGCTGCGCAGTATCCCTTCATCACTCTCATACTGACTTGAGCGTCGGAGGCTCTACGCCGGAAACACCTCCGGCGTTGAGTTTTTGCAGGTATTCTCGCGGTCTAGCAACGATTCAGAGGCGGTTCAAGCAGATCTGAGCTCAAATCCACTGGTTCTCTTCAGATCTAGAAGTAGACCCATCAATATCCGTGCTCGGTTTCACAAGAGTGAGGGCACGAGATTTCATTGGGCCGGCCTTTGTTCTATTCTCCCGACCCGTCTACTTTTGTAGAATACAAAGGCGTGGCACGAGCGTTATTTCTTTTTGTATCCCAGTTGATTAGGTACGTGTACGTCGAGCTCAAGACGTTAAAAGTAGCGCTTCGTTAAAGGCAACCCACGGTTTTCGATTTTCTCGTTTTTTGCTTTTTTTTATTGGAAATAAATAGTCCTGCAAGCCACACGACGCACGTTATTTTTGGAGAAGAAAACGAGATTTGGGGCCAAGATGTTGTTGAAAATGGGGTGAAATACGGCAAAGGGTTGAAATCGGGTAAAAAATTGGTCGAAAAAGCTCAAAATATGGCTAAGTATGGATTTGGAGCCAAAAAGGTGCCTAGACCACGAGCAGCCCGCGACCCTGCGCCCAGTGCTCGCGACCTCGCGCCCGAGGTCGCGACCGCACGGGCGATCTTCTGCAGTCTCCAATCCGCGCGATGAACTCATTCGCGCACGCGAGAGGCACTGATGACCTCGCGCCAACCTCCGCGCGGCGCGGACGTCCCGAGCCCAACCTTCTGCAGCTCCATGTCCACCTAGCGAATGCCCCCGCGACCTCATGAGTAGGGCCAGTCTGTGACCTCACTGCCCAGCCCGACCACCTGACCCGACTGAGGCCCGACCACCTGCCAGCGCCGGCGGCCACCTGCCACCGCACGCCGCCGCCGGCCGCCACCTTTTCTGGCCAGCTTTCTCTGATCATGACGAATTTTATATCAACGCGAAGCTCTTCTCGACGCCGACGTCATATCTGAGTTTCAAGTAAAATTTCCGGCGGGAATGCTTCCATCACAATATAATATACGAACAATGCAATTAAATCATACAAGGCAATCACACAAAAAACGAGCAAATAACAATAATCGGAGGCGAGCAATAATATAAAATGAGGGCAATCATATAAAAATAAAACGAGCACATAATAATATTCAAACTCAAGAAATAAATGAATGGAGTACAAACAAGCAATGGACATAACGACGAGGCAGTCATACAGGACGAAGGAAATCACATAAATAAAAGGAGCACATAAAAATAAATAAATGCAAGCAGGCAAAAATATAATAATACGAGAATTCATATAAATCGAAAGGGGGGCTACAGAATCAATATGCACAACACCGACCGGCACCGTGCACTGTTGTGTTAGAAGATTCGCACATTAATAACTGCTAGATTGCAAATTATATTTTGTTTATATAGATATAACATTTCTTAGTATAAAAAAAATGTAATATAAATTATTAAATAAAAAATATTACAACACTAAATATGTTTTTTTAATACAAATAACATTTATTATTTCTATTATTCCGGTCTCGACATCCCCTCGGCCGATTAAACAAAACCGACCGATAATCCGACCAATTAATAACTATGTAATTTTGTAAAAATGTAACGGTTTTTATAATGTGTTTGTAAATTCACAATATCGTGCATATTATGTATTGTTAATGTGAAATATTTTGAACTTTTACTAATTACTAGTAAAGTGCACGTGCGATGCACGTGGTGACGAATGTTTTTTGCTGATTCATTTTAGTAAGATAAATTAATTAATTTATTAAACATATAATTGCAGTAAGAAAAAATAAAATGTAGATTAAATAAACTCTTAATTATTATTTTTTTCAAAAATAATATAATGATGTTGTAATATAAAAAAATTTAAATAATATATTACAACAAAAATATATGAAAATGAGTCCATAATGAAAAAAACACTAAATAAGGACCTAGTGTATATTATAGATGCATGAATTCTTTTATTTATTTATGTAGATTCACGAGTGATTTTCTTTCATTCTAATTTGATGTTCTCATAAGAAACATTTATACTCGTTGTATTCCAATACATCAATAGTATTGTTAATTTTTTCTTAATTAATTTGGTAAAATGTGTGCTTTATTCAACACTTAGAGATACTTTAGCCAAACATATAGTCAAACTTCATGATTGTATGATCATTATAAAGTATATTTACTAACAGTTCATAAATATCTCTGTGATATAACCAACTGTATCATTAGAGTTCTTGATACTTGTGTCATTAAAATTCTTGATATTTTTTTAATTATTGTATAAAATACTATATTACTCTCTCTCTCTCTCTCTCTCCATATAACAAATTGGTACTTACTCCATGGGGTAAGAACAAATTTAATCTCTAAATAAAAATTGATTTTCCAAAATCATGTACTTCTCCGAAGTTGCTAAATTATTTTTTAAAATTATCATACATCACATTAAAATACGTATTCTAAAGTATTTGTACATATGATCGAGCACAATACACAATTAAGATAGAGAAATTGGTACTTACTCCATGGAAACGAATTTAATCTCTAAATAAAAGTTAATTTTTCAAAATCATGTACTTCTTCGAAGTCGCCAAAATTATTTTTTAAAATTATCACACATCACATTAAAATACGTATTCTAAAGTAATTTAACATATGATCGAGCCTAATACACAATTAAGATTGTAAATATTCTATCAACTTATTCAATCATCCAAAAATAATTTAATCATAATCAAACATTCCCTTTTCAATGTTATTTATTTGGACGATAGATGAATTACATAACCTATTATTTACAATTTGCATATTATTGAACATTTTGGTTGTTGCAATGATTTAGAGTTGTTTATCATAAAACATTTCACATTCGTTTGGATTACTTGCAATATTTATGTGTCTAATAATTTATTTAATGCATTTATTGTCCACTTTTTGTATCATAACTAATGCTTCGAAAATTCAAGATAATGATCATTTCTTGATTCTTCAATAATAACAAAACAAAACAAAACAATGAGACAATATTGAGACGCATATTATCTGTCAAAATATTTTAGATGAGAAGAATTTGAATTCTATTATATTATGATACTCTTAGTCATTTGTTAACTTTACTATTATGAAGTTATTATTAAAGTTCCTGGTTTATATTATTATAATATCGAATCACTATTTATGGGAACCAATTTCTTATAGATAACATATATTTAAATGCTAGCAACAAAAAAGTAGTAATTTTTAAAGATTTTTGTTTCTTAATATTGGTATTCATACTTTTCTAAAAAAGTTCTGACCGTTTCTTTTCCCCATTGCATTACTATTTTTTTTTATTTGTTTTCTATTTTATTCACAAATAATATTTTATTTGTTGAAAAAATTAGAGCACATTTATATACATTGAGTTTTTTTTTTCTTTTTTTTTTTTACGTGTTTGATAGTAATAATATATTTGATAAAAATGTACTTTTATATTGTTTATAAGATTAAAAAGTTTTTGGATTTTTTTTCCATTGATGATAAACTCCTAAGTAAATAATTTATTTTCATATCCACAAAAAATATATTTTTAAAACCATTATGGTGTTCTCTTTCAAGCAATAATTGCATAATAGTTTAACATACAACTCATTTATTTTTTCTTTTAATTCATATAGTTAATACTAGTGCGTGGCCCGTGCGATGCACGGAAAAAATAATATTAAGATTGTAATAAATTAAATATAAAATAACATTAATCATGATTTATCTATTTTTTAAATTAAACCGTGTTGGACACAGTCTGACCGGATGGACTGAGAACCGGTTTATAACCAGTCTAGTTTGCTTGAATAAAATATTTGCTCTCAAATCCGTCAACACCAGTCGGTTGGACTGGTAGGATCGATACGATTTTCTAAATAAATTTTGTTATATTTAAAATTATTTTAAATAAAACTACATATTTAAATAAAATTGAGATTTATAAATTATTTATCAATTTGTTTAAACACTTGAATTTATAAATTGTTTAGATATCTAAGTAACACATTTTATTTAAATTTATTACAAAAGATACTATATATAGCTTGATAGTTTTGAAAACCTTATATTTACTATACATTAATAAATATTATAATAAAATATTATTTAATTCACATAAGTATTAATAAAATGATATATAAATATTCATAAATCATTAAACATGTTGTCATAAAGTATTGTTAATACGATTATTTGAAGTGTCGACTACATCACATTCACGTAATAAAATATTTTCAATATAAAATGTATATTTAGGTTCAATAATCGATTTGGTGTGGTCGAACTGATACATAACTTAATCACTTGGGACCAACCATGTTGTGTCAAGTTTTTTGACTATTTTAAATATCACATAAAAGTAATTCAATCAACCTGGGCAGTACCCTAATTCAATCATCCAATTGATCCGAAGAAATTTTCTTATTTTCTTTAAATATATTTAATTTTATGAAATAAAAATATATTATGATTCATATAATAAATGTTTACACCAAATGATAGTATATTAAGATTATAAATTATATATCTAAAGATTGATTATGCAATTTAAAGAATATTTTTAGCGTTCATTTTTTTTAAAAGCACAAATATAAAGACCGAGATTCTAAAACTTTTGTTATATTTTGAATTAAGATTTTATAAATATAGAGACCGAGATTTTAATATTGTTGGTTGTTTCTAAGAAAAGATAAATATAAAAACATACACACTTAATAAATATTAGCCGAATTTTTTAAATAATAAAATGTATTAAAGCTCGAAATTTAAGGTAACATTTAATGTTGTATGATTTTTAAAGAAAAAATAAAAAAAATAATATAACTTACTATTTATAGGCTGCATTAAATTCTGACTATTTTTGGTAAATGTTAATTCTTATTATATATATATATAGATTGGTAATAGATGTACGTTTACATCCAATTACACTTTTCTCTTATTATTGAATATTTTAAATCTATGTAAGAAAAATATACCACAAGTTTATCCAATATTATTTTATAATTAATAAAATTGAGTTAACATGGATCTATAAATTGGTATATATTATTTTAAATTGTTCTATGTATATATATATATATTATTTACAATACATTGGTCAAATCAAACATCATGTGAAAAAAATGATGTGATATATTAAATATAAAAGTGAAACAAAAAAAAAATATTAAGTATTTCAAAATTTAAAATTTTAATGGTAAAAATTAATTAAATTGTTAACTAAAAAGATGATGACTAACATACATATTTCTAATACAAAAAGATAAATATAGTTTTTACAAATGTGCATCTCAAGTATGTTTTACATTTATCATTCGCTAGCTTCAATTGATATGGGACATTTACTAATTTTATTTTTTATTATTTCTTTTGGATGGAATGTGAGCTATAATCTTTCTCATTGTGTAGTTTTACCTTTTCATCATGTAGAACAATATTCTTACCTCTTGTTTAGTATTAGTCTTACCTTTTTATTACATAGAACATCATTCTTACTTCTTGTTTAGTTGTTATAATACTAATAAAATAATTAACTGCACACAATATTATATATAGTGCTTTTTTTTTTTATTTGGAGTCATACTTTTACTGCAAGAAAATGATGAAATTATAATGAAAGCATGTTACAACGGAATTTCAACAACAACTCTAATGAATATTTCAATGTTACAATTCTCGTTTGAATTTTTCAATGGATATTTTAACAAAAATACTTTGTTAGAATTATGGGCAGATCCATGTTTGTCTAATAGTCTCGACACAGGCCTCATCCCAAAACATATAGTATAAGATATCTAACAAAAATTATGGGAACATTTTTCATAATTTTAATCATGCCCTTTATGTAAAAAATAAAATTAAACGAAAGAAAGATAAATAATAAATTAATTTAAAACTCAATCAATTATAATTTAGTTCAACTCATAACTATATCAAAGATATAATATAAATGCAATATTACAACTAAACGAAATATAATAGTTATCAAAATTTATAATTTTAAGCTCTATTCTCTATTTTCTTTTTAATCTTGATGATAGCTTATATTCTCTCTTTTGCGACATAATTTCATCTAACTTTAAAGAATATTTTTATGTCTTTTTTAACTATATGTAGAATTCTAGTTATATATTCGTAATTTATACATTCATCAATTATATTACCGAGTCAACTATACTATAACATAAAATATTCGTTCATAATTTTTTTTTAAAAAATATAATATTGTTGTATTATTTTCATATGTCGAATTGAGAAAAAAATATTCTTTTCTTTTTAATATTATTGAACATATTGTTATTGTATTAATGTGTAAAAAAAAGTATTACATATGAGAAAGATGACAAATAATAAAAACTATAATTTATAAATTGTAATGGCATTATGTTATTTTGATGGTACACTTATTAATCCACAAAAATTCTATTGTAATTTAATTTGATCTCTATTGGAACAACATTATTTTTTCGTTATTACATTTTCTCATATTTATTAGTAAGTATTAAAACTTAGTTATATTTTTAATATTATGTATCAGATTTAATATTTTATTACTTTATATTGTTCTTTCATATGTTATATATATATATATATAACTTTTAGATTTGTTAAAAAATACATAAAATTAAGTATATAACTTTTTTTGGGTCTTATTATATCCATTATAGTTGTACATCTATATAATATATTATATATATAAATATAATTTTATCATTAATATTATACTCAAATATTAAAGAAAATATGTACATTTTTTTAATAAAAAGTTGTTTAGCTTATTCGGTCGTTGGCTATATATTCGGCTGAATAGTTGTTATCTAGTCTCGTTTTGTTATTAATATAAGTCCTTTTTATCGTTCTGTTTCAAAAAAAGATACGTGAGTAATGGTACTATATGAATATAATTTCTTGATAAAAATTTATTTATTTTCAGCGTATATAGACATATTATAGTTCCCTAGATATTTTGAATTAATTTTGAAGATAATGACCAATAAAAGTATATATAACTATTGTCTATCACCTGAAACTTACACCTAGAATTAATAAGAAAAAATTAACAAGCGTTTAACAACTCAGTTCGTTTACATCAATAAGTACAAGTTTTAAAAGTTTGATCTTTCTTTTTATTAACCATAACATTTTATTTATTACTTTTTTTTCATATTTTTTAGTAAGTGTTACAACTTAAGTGTATTTTAATATTATTTATCAAATTTAATATGTTTTTCCTTTATATTGTTATTTTATATTTTTAATATATATATATATATATATATTCCTTTATAATGTTTTTTTTTCCTTAATATATTTGTTAAAAGAATATATAAAATTAAATATAGAACCTTTTGGGACAGTTGTCCTATTATAATCAATTAATTGTACATTTTTGATTTTATTATATATAATTAATTTTTTCTCATTAATATTATACTCAAATATAAAAAAATTAATTATGTACTTTTTTTTTAATAAAAAATTACTTTATTAAAATAATACAGATAAATAGATAGATAAGTAATGGTAATATATCGATATAATTTATTGTTAAAATTAATTAATTTTCAACATATATATATGTGCATATCATGATTTTCTAATTGTTTTCTAATTAATTTATAGATAATCATGTAATATAAATTAAATCATGTTGCTCAAGCAGTATACATTTTAAATAAAAATAAAATAGTATGGGTTTTAGTATTATGCAATTTCATAAAAGTAGATTAGAAGTTTAGGCTGCAAAACAATCATTCAACAATTAATTTTTCATACTATTACATTATTTTTATAGGTTATTTTGAAAAAAAAAACGTTTTTATAATTTATGGGTGTTGTGAGGAAAAACATTATCGATTTTAATTTTTTTAGTTATAGTTATTAATAATAGATGAGTAATGATGATATATGATATAATTTATTGGTAAAAATTAATTAATTTTCAGCGTATAAGCATATCATGATTCTCTAGACATCTTAATTTATTCGTAGATAATTATATGATCAAACTTAAATCATGCTGCTCAACCAATATCCCATTCGACTAAAAAATGGATTGGATTTTAGTATTATCTATACTTATATTATAAGATTTAACATTTATCATATTTAGTAGGTCAATATGTAGTCAACAGCCACTTTGCATTAATTACTTTCCCAAAAAAGCAACATCAATGTCCTTTTTACACGCCAATGTTATGTCCCTTTCACACGGTTACTTAACAAATTAATGATAGAAATTATTTATCATCAAATCTCACCATTTTACACGGCTTCCAAGATTCCTTATCCCATTATCTTTTTTTGTTACCACCTTATAAAGAATAGATAAGCACATACTATTTGATCATTGATAAATTAAAGAAACAAATTTTCAAAACACCAAGTGTTAATAAGGATAAGATTTTTTATGATAAACCATATCAATGAAAAAGTTCACACGCAACAAATTCCCAATTTTTTCAATGACTGAAATTTGTTCGGATATTTTGATTTGAAAAGTTCACACGCAACAAATTCCCAATTTTTTTTTCTTTCCGATTAAAAAGAATCCCACAACAATAATACTTTCATCAACAACGATATATATATACATATTCTCATTACCACCATCACGCATTCACCATATTACATTCGCATATTTTAGAACAAAAAAAACCCTCTCCGATGGATCAAGCATTTGGGTTAATAGAAGAAATTAACAGGAGCAAAAGACCAATGCTTAAAGTTCGTATTGTCAGGATGTTTTATCAAGATAAGGGCAGCACATTCAAGTCGCATCTAGAGCTTATTTTGCATGATAGAACGGTAAGTATTCCTAATCGATTTCAATTTTCTGTATTTGTTATTTGTTATTTATATATCATATAGATTACTTTTAAATTTCACATTTCGATTTAATTGTGAAGGGAAAACGCATTACAGCATTCCTAAGAGCAGTCTACTTACCGGGTTTCAAAGAGAAGACCATTGAAGAGGGCATGGTCATTCTTATACGAAACTACCAAGTTGATAGCAACCTGGGTATGTATAGATCGACGGATGGCAAGTTTAAAATAATCCTACATGGGGGCACTGTATTTATGAAGTGCAGAGACGCTTTGTCTTTTCCTATGTTCCGATTTTCATTCAGAGATTTTGCAACAATGCAAGACGTCAACAAAATAGACGAGTCGATCCTATTTGGTATTTTTACTTTATACTTTTGAGAATATTATTTTACGTATTTGATTTACATATTATTTATAAATTTATATATTTGTATATATAGAGTAACAACAATTTTATTTTTTTCGTAGATGTCATTGGATTAGTCATTGACGTCCAAAGTGTACAAGACAAGCAGGTCAAATCTGGTGATACACAAATGGTGGCCTTCATCCTCATGGACTTGAAGCAAGTCTACACAACTATAATTAATTATATAAAATTGAAATCTATATATATCTTTGAAATCTTACTTATTAAATTTTTTGTTCTTTAAATGTAGTGAAAATTTCATAAACTGCACAGTATGAGGCGACTATGTTGACAAGCTGTTGGCTTTTGAGAGCCACTATGAACATACTGGAGTACCATGGGTTCTCATCATGAAACAAGCACGTGAGAAAGAATACCTCAGTAAGTATCATCAACAATTTTTTTGTTTTCACTTTCAATACCTACGAGACCCGATCTAACATCTTAAAATGCTTTTGTAGAAAAAGTACAAGTTACTACTTCTCTAAACGTGACTAAGCTAATTTCACACGATTCAGTTGAGGAGATCCAGGACTTTTGGAGAAGGTATAATTAAATTACACCTGTATAAATTTCTTTATTATTATTTCTTTATTATATCATATAATTAACTGATAAAAATAAATTTTCATTCTTAGGTACACTGCAAGCAATTTGAATAGGACAAAATACAATTCAAAGTCGAAAACTATTATTAAGACTGAATTAGAGGAATTGCAGTCTGGTGATATTCCAGTTTTTTTGGTGGAATCTTTGTTCAAAAATAAAGAGGTATATATATTTGATTTCCGAATTTTAATTAACACTTAAAATTTTTAATTCGATAATAATTATACTTGAAAATTATAACTATTTTTTGGCTTCAGGATAAAAGCATATGGATATGTGCTTCGATTGACTCTGTTGTGGGAAATTGGTGGTATTTTGCTTGCCGCAGTTGCAGCAGCAAAATGTTGAATTCGGACATAGGTTTCAAGTGTAGCAAATGCTCAAAAGAAGTGGGCAAGTTCAGGTATTTTTATAATTTTCAAAATACGAATTAAGTTTGATTGTTTTTTTCTAACTATTAACTGGTTAATAGATACAAGATGAACTTGAGCATCTCGGATTCAACAGCTAACGCAGATATTGTCTGTTGGGACAAAGAGTCTGAAATCCTCATTGGAAAAACGTGTCACTCTTTAAGATCTGAATTCATGCGCAAGGTTGTTATTCTATAGTTCGTAAAGGTTCAGTTTATTTATTTGGGATTTTTAACTAAAAGTTTCAATTTTTTTTCATCTTATAGAATGCAGCAACTTATAAGTTGCCTGAAGAAATAAAGAGTTTAACCGGGAAGGCTGTTCTGTTTAAAGTTCGTATTCAGCAGCAACGCTACTTGGACACATTGTCATTTACTGTTTGTAGGGTAGTAAATGACAAAGATGTTGTTTCCAAGTACAGCCAGCTCATAGTTAAACCAGAGGTTATAAATTGAATCATATTTTTTTTAATTATCTTTCAACATGGGCCTAACATCTTTTGTTAAATATTGTAGGTGTCCGACTTTTTGACCATGCTTCGAGGAGATGACAGCAGCTATTATGTGGTATAGAATCTATATCATTCTTTGTAGATTGTGATTTCGAGATAGTATTATTAATAATTACGGGTGTTTCGTAGGATGATATTGATGAAGATGAGGTTTCTACACCTCTCAAAATTGCAAAGGAAATGGAAAAGGTGGGCGATTCTTCAGCCAAGCGAAACTTGAGCGATATGTTCGAAAACGAAGATCCTAAGATGTTAATGTCTACAACGCATGATAAAGGCAAGGCAAAGGTCTATGAAGATGGTTCTCTTATGCCAACGGAAACTGCACACGAATCATCATCTGAGTGAAAGGACGTATGCAGCATCAAGTTTATTAGCAAGCTTCAAGTTTTTTGGTCTATTTTAATTAAATTTCTTGGTTTATTAGCAAGGTTTTATTAGTTTATTTTACCTGCTGTCAGCACGTAGACTTTGTTTTTCTATTGTTATTGCGACAGGTAGACTAAATAAAAACATTTCATGATCATTTACTTATTTACTCATCTACCTTTTATGTTTTTTAATTAAGTCGTTCTCCATATATTACTCTTAAACTACACTAATCTACCAGCACCATTTTTACATATTTAATAACAGTCCACTTACATAACAGAATATGGAACAACTACAACTATGCACATCCATTCATGCATTCATCAAAAAAATATAAATCATTCACATCCACCATCTTATATCGCAAGCATAATATAAAAATATAAAAAGCAAAATTCAATAACCTATGTAGTAACTATTATTTAATAAGCAGTCCACTTATAAAGAAAGAATAGCATAACAATATATAAATCAAATTACTTACATCTATGGACTAACCATTCTCTAATATTATTAAAATTTAATTATAAGTATAGATATTGATCATATTTATATCATCTTTTCGATATAGATTAAAAAAAATACAGATTTTATAAATATTCTATTAACTTATGTAATATCGTGGGCATTGAATATTTTATATTATATTTCCAAATAGATGCATGTGCAAATATCATAATTTTATTAAGTCTATGTAAATCAGTATTTTCTATCATAACTAAAGAACTTATTTATAAGTATAGATATTAATCATATTTATATTACCTTTTGGAAATAGATTAAAAAACTATTTAGATTTTATAAATATTCTCTTAACTAATAAGATAACGTGTGGATTGAAAATTTAAACAGAACTTCTAAATAGATGCATGTGCGTATATATATTAGATTAATAAGTCAATGTAAATCAGTGTTTTCTTTATTTCAAACTCTTTCAACCTCATCCATATCTAACAGAATCGTTATTATCTATTTAACTCTATATATTCTTCTCCTAACCAGAATTATATATCGTCATTCTCTATTTGTTTACTTCTTTTTCAAAACTGTTCAATATACGACTTGGATTTAAATTTTCACCAAAGAACAAGAGGCGAATCAGTCGACAGAATGAAACAGAAAGCAGCCAAAAGAAAACAAACATCAAGCAATCAAGTCAGCAACATTCATGAACAGGAGAACACTAACACAGAGAATCGTGGATCTACTAATAGAGATGACAGAGGTCGGCCAATAACACAAACCATGATGATCGATAATGCATTTTCCAATCCAGGTAATCCTTCTATCTTAAGAGTTATTTTCTGGTTTTTTATATTAGTTTATAATATGATATATGTATTTTATGTTCAGCACCCTACTCATGTTCTATAGGCCACAATGTTGTTGCATTGACAAAACAATTAGGCATTGACAAATTTTGAAAGAAACATATAAAACTTTTAGATTTACCTTTATTTACCTGTCAATTTGTTGTCAAGTCATATCCTTTTGGACTTTGTTGGCATCACCCTCGGTCATTAAATCATGCAAAATTCAATTGAGACATTAGTTTAGTGACACATAATCAAAATGTTTAATCATGTTCTGTATGTAAGTATGGAAATATATTTAAAAAAATATGTCTAATTTAAAAAAAGTACCTGCTTGGTGTTTTTGTCTACCAGATGCTTCTCTTTTGTTGATATAGTTCACCCACTTCAATAACTGAAAACTGTTGCACAAATTAGAAAAATTAAGTAATGTACTAATCTAAACAATCTATATATGAATAAACTGAAATTACCTTCTTTATTATCCACTTTCTGATTCCTTAGTTTACCACATCATCTGGTAAACATCTCCAGTACATAAAGATTCACATTCACAGACCTATTTTACATTTACTTTCCCTTTTCCCCATCCACCATTCATTATTCTCAAAATACATATCAAATAGAATACAATTTCTTTTACAAAACAAAATGGAAAACAAAAATGGGGAAATCACATTGTACAATGAACTATTACATAAGGGGGCAGCTATCGGATAAAGCTTCACAGGCAACAGAAAATGAAGTAATGTTGGACCCAACTCGAAATGGACACCCAAAGAAGTTCAGCTGCAGTGAACCCATATTTATGCTTATCAATTTAGATGAAATCATGTTATATTATAGGTAAAACAGATACATACAATGTATAGCCTGTCAGATACAATTTACAGTCACTCAGATATTACAATTTATATAGATTTCTTATTTACAATGATAGAAGTACATAATATGATATTCAGTAACATATTTTTAGTACTAAATTGCATGTATTGTCACAGTTGTCGCCCAAAACAAATCAGTTCAGGGAAGATAAAAAGATGACAATTACATATATATGAACACTTATAAAAATCTTAAGCGAAATTTCAGAACCAAAATAATAGTTTCTTAATAAAACATGCACAAATAACACAAAAATATACCAACAAATTTGTGCAGAAAAGAAAAACGAATGTAGATTTTGTAAGTTACCTTATTTGTCTCTCCATTTTATGAATCCTACCGTGAAGTACAGCACCAGATCGACATCTCCAATCACTCAATTCATAAATTACTGATCTGTTTAAAAAAAATTTAAAATCATTAAAAAAATACAAAGATTTAGGGTTTAACATGAAATTGTAGGCCGATATATATTTTTTTTTTTTCATTTTCAGAAATCCGACCGTCTATTCACATTATCTGTGAACAACCAGTCCGATTCCAATGCATCTATACAGGGTAAAGGATAAGCAAAGATAAAAATATGTGTAAACAAATAAAAAAAAACAGATCTACTATATTCGAGTAGATCTGGATACGAAAAATCCAAAACAAAGCTCCACACATTACATATTCAAAAAAACTCGCGACTTTTCCAAAAAAAAAAAACACAAAGTGAGTTGTTTTCATCTATTTTTTTGGAGAAGTTTTCAATTTAAACAGATTCGATTAACTAAAGAAAATCGTAAAAAAAAGCAAAATAAAAAAGAAAAAACGATAAATAGTAGGACGATTCACATATAACAAAACGAGATCTACGATCGATCTACCAAAATATTAAAACACGATCCACATATGCAGTGGATGTTGTTTTAGGTCATTGATCGATGAACTCCTTAGAAAAAAACTATGAAACAGAGAAGAATAATGAATCTGTAAATCAAATGCAGTTGAAGAGAGAGAGAGAGCGGCGAGAGAAGAGAAATGAAGAGAGTTGCAGAGAGAGAGAAAGCGGCGAGGCAAAAATGATCAAACCCTACATTTTCGGGATTTTGAGCTTATTTATACAAGTCTGAAATGATATTTGGCCGTTGATTTGTTTTGGCGATTGTAGGCCGTTGGATCAAACAATTTTAGGCTAACGGGCCATTTTTGTACTGCAATGGGCCGAAAATAAATGAGCAGAGGGCATGATTTTTTTGGATTATATTTGTACTGCAATGGGCCATATTTGTACTGCAATGGGCCATATTTTTTTTTTGGATTATGTTTAATTTTTAAAAGCCTCTTTACACCAATGTTATTGGGCCAGATTTAATTAATAATTAAATCTATTACTAAATACATTTAACAAATAAAATTATGAGTTCACATACATATGTAACATTAGTTTACATCATCCCAATCATATAACTTATTAAGTATCATTAATATGTAATTTTGTTTTACAATTTCAATATTTGCCAATAATTTATATTTTTCTCTTTTTAAAAAAATATTATTCTAGCATACATAATTGTTAAAATTAATTAATATCAACTTAATATATACATTAATTAATACCAAAATATTGAAACAACATATTATTATGTCTTTAATATTCTCATTAATATTTATTGGATAAATGAAGTTGGGTTTTGAAATATTTTGGTTTATAATAAATTTAAATTTATATAGATATCCATGTATGTTTTACTTTTAATAAAAAATAATATTTCATCATTCTACAGTTATGTGTGATGTTCCTTCTAAACGCCGAAATACCCGTGCTATGTTGCAAACTTCACAAAGGAATCCATTATCTGATATCACAAATGGTAAAAAATTTATGTTTTATCTTACTTAATCAATTTTGATTATTACTTATTTTACACAACCAATTTAGTTATAAATTGAATTAATTTATTATTTTTATATTATTTTAGGTTTTGGAGCTATCCAATCATCTACGTCGGCACAAAATATCTATTCTAGCATTTGGAGTAAGTGTACCTTTTTTTGTTTCGTCTATAAATAGTATTTATAAATATCAGTTATTATTGGGTTATATAACTATTTTTTGTTGCAATTTCAATTTGCAGATACTATACGATCATCTTATGCTCCGAAATCAAACTTGACTGCTCAACAGAACACCAACTTGTATGCACAAACGAGTGTTGGAATAGATCTTAACGTAATTGATCTCACAAGTGATGATGAACCTGAATTGAGTATTATTCCATCCACAACTTTTCAACAGTCACGATGTGGTAATAAGACTAATGATGTGATACGTACATATAATGATGCACATTCATAAGTCTTTTTTTATGTATAAGTATAGATTATTTCTATTTGTTTTCCATCCCCATGAAGTTCTTTTCAATGTAAAGTTAATAACAAAAAATTAACTTTAGGATTTAATGATCAAACCCGAACTGCGAGAAAACAGAAGGATACATCTAATCTACGTGGTACCAGCAACAGTGTTGTTGTTGATCTCACGGAGGATGCGAGTGCTCAACCCACTTCATGGAAACGAAAACGTGGTCGACCTAAAAAGAATCAAGGATCAACTTCAAGAAATAACGGTTGGTTTTTAATTTTATATAAAATATTTTACAACTGGATCATTAGATCACTTAATTGATTGAATACTTTTAATATTTTATGAATAGATCACTTAATTAATTGAATACTTTTAAAATTTATGAATTATTGCAGAATATTGGGATATGGGTGATGCAATATTGACTTGCCAGTATTGTGGAGCAGTTTTTTGGGTACCAGAGAAGAAAATTACTGAGAAAAATAAAAATGTACCAGATTACGGCGGTTGTTGCCAAAATGGCATTGTACAACTTCCGCTACTGAAAGATCCGCCCAATTTTTTGAATGAAATGCTCTTCGGAGATAGTCGTAGAAGCAAGCATTTTCAAGATAATATCAGATCTTACAATAGCATGTTTGCCTTTACGTCATTTGGGGGAAAAGTTGATGGATCTGTTAACCGTGGTACTGGACCACCTGTTTTTACCCTTCATGGCCAAAATTATCATCTTATTGGCAGTTTGCTTCCTTCAGACGGTTCAACTCCAAAGTTTGCACAGTTGTACATATATGATACTGAAAATGAGATTTCGAATAGAATGAATGCCGTGAGGTTTGTACTTTTTACTTTATGAATATTGATTACCCAATATTATTATTTTTTTAAATAATTTAAATTTTATTTTTTCTTATTATTATTTTCTTTTAGACAAACAGGTGTTGATAACAACTTGCACGAGGAAATTATCATTGGGTTGAAGGAAATGTTAGACAACGATAACGAGCTGGTAAAGTCATTTCGTATGGCTCGAGACAGAATTAAGAACCATAGTCAGCATGATGTTAGAATCCGTCTAATAGGAAAGAGATACAATGATGCCAGACGATATAATCTACCCTCAAGCTCTGAAGTTGCTGCTTTGATTGTTGGTGATTTCGATCAGTCTCTAGGTGAAAGGGACATTTTAGTTGAGTCGAAGAGTGGCCGTCTACAACGGATAAACGAACTAAATGCTTCGTATTTGGCTTTACAATATCCACTGTTATTGCCTTATGGAGAGGATGGCTATAGGGAAGACATTCCATTTTCTGCTATTAAAGCAGATACTGAAAAAGGTAGAAAACACGTGAGTTGCAGGGAGTATTTTGCATATCGTATGCATGATAGGGAGTGTGAGCCACGGACAATTCTTTCTGCTCGAAGGCTATTTCAACAATTTGTAGTTGACGCTTATACAATGGTGGAATCACAGAGATTGCGATATATTCGCTGTAATCAGAAAAAGCTTCGTTGTGAGATGTATAAGGGTTTGGCGGACGCTGTGCTGCGTGGCGATACTGATCCCAGCTCCCGAGGAAAACGTATTATTCTCCCTTCTTCATTCACTGGAGGTCCAAGAAATATGATACAAAATTACCAGGATGCAATGGCAATTTGTAGATGGGCTGGATATCCTGATTTGTTCATCACTTTTACTTGCAATCCAAACTGGCCGGAGATTAGTCGTTTTCTTGAACCGAGGAAATTGCGTGCTGAGGACCGACCAGATATCATTTGCAGAGTGTTTAGGGCAAAACTGAAGCAGATGATAAAGGATTTTCGTGAGAAAAAAATATTTGGAAAGGTTATTGCAGGTGAAACATTTTCTTTAATTATGTTTTTTTTGCATTAATTTAATAGTTAATACTTTTTAATATTTTGAATATTAATCAAATATTAATTATATTTACTACATGATTCGTTAATGTCTGTTATTTGTATATATTTCAGTTGTTTACACCATTGAATTCCAAAAGCGTGGGCTGCCGCACGCTCACATTCTGCTTTTCCTTGCCAAGGAGAATAAGTTTCCCGACCCGTCTGACCTTGATAGGATAATATCTGCTGAGATACCAGATGAGACGTCCGATCTGATGTATTATGAAGCTGTAAGGGATCATATGATGCACGGACCGTGTGGTGCAGCACGACCAAACTCACCGTGCATGGTCAATGGCACATGCAGCAAACTATTTCCGAAAAAGTTTGTCGATTCAACTACTGTAGATGAGGAAGGGTATCCACGGTACAGGCGTCGAGATGATGGTAAGCATATTGAGAAGAATGGTGTCGTTCTCAATAATGGTTATGTTGTGCCTCACAATCGTCGTTTGTTGATGAAATATGGAGCGCATGTTAATGTTGAGTGGTGCAATCAATCACGATCCATAAAGTACTTATTCAAGTATGTTAACAAAGGAAATGATCGTGTAACCGCCTCATTCTATCAGAGTTCTGAAGATGGAGATGTTGAAAAACCTTTGGATGAGATCAACATGTACTATGATTGTCGTTATGTGTCCTCCTGTGAAGCTGCTTGGAGGTTGCTTGGTTTTGAGTTGCAGTACAAGAGGCCTGCAGTACAACGATTGAAATTCCATCTTGAAGGGCAACAGAACATTATTTTCGAAGATGATGATGACTTAGAGGATGTTTTGAACAAACCAACTGTCAATGAGAGCCAATTCCTTGCATGGTTCGAGGCGAATAAGATTTATCCAGCAGCTCGACAACTTACTTATGTTGAGGCACCGTCTAAATTTGTTTGGGACGCAACCGACAGAGAGTGGAGGCCTAGAAAAAGGGAAGATGGTACAATAGGCCGTCTACACTACGTGAACCCTGGCTGCGGAGATAACTACTATTTGAGATGTCTGTTAACTGTTGTTCGCGGTGCTACATGCCACGAGGACTACATGAAAGTTGGCGGAACTCAGTATCTTAATTATAGAGATGCTTGCTACGAACACGGATTGTTGGATGACGACAAAGAGTTCATAGACGGTATAACCGAAGCAAGTCATTGGGCATCTGCGGAGTCTCTTAGGCGTATGTTTGTGTCATTGTTGGTTTCCGGTTCTATGGGTAGACCAGATGACGTATGGAAACATTGCTGGATATTTTTATCTGATGACATTTTATATAGACAACGAAGATTGTTCAATAACGATGGTAAATATTCTTTTTATATATTTTCAATTAATCTTTAAGTTTATTATCATTTTTAATTTTTTCATATATATTTAAAATATTTTAGCTTTGCGGCTCAGTGAAGATGCTATCAAGAATCTGACACTTGCTGAGATTGAGACTATGTTGCGAATTCAAGGCGCAAGTCTTCGTGATTATTCATCCATGCCTTATCCAGACAGAGATAGTATGCATAACACTTCAAATCGCCTTATATTGGATGAGCTTAATTACGATCGAGATGAAATGGCTGTGGAGCATGAATCCCTTCTTCGGAGAATGACTGATGAGCAGAAAAATGTTTATTCAAGAATTATGTCCGCTGTTCATTCAGGAGCCGGTGGAGTATTTTTTGTATACGGTTATGGTGGTACTGGGAAGACCTACTTGTGGAGGACTCTGTCTGCAGCGTTACGGTCGAAGGGTCAAATTGTTCTATGCGTAGCGTCGAGTGGAATTGCATCGCTTTTATTGCCCGGTGGAAGAACTGCACATTCTCGATTTCGAATACCGTTGAGTATTCATGAAAATTCTTCGTGTGATATCAATCAGGCAAGTCCTCTTGCGGAACTAATAATTCGTTGCTCTCTAATCATATGGGACGAGGCGCCGATGATGCACAAATATTGCTTTGAAGCAGTTCAGACATCACTGCAGTCTATAATGGGCGCAGTTGACCCTTTGAATAGTAGCAAGCCCTTTGGAGGCAAGCCGATTGTCTTTGGTGGAGACTTCAGACAGATTCTTCCAGTCATTCCAAAGGGGAGCCGTCAGGACATTGTCAACGCAACTATTAATGCATCCAGCATTTGGACAGACTGTACTGTGCTCCGGCTTACCAAAAACATGCGTCTTCATAGCATTTCTGACTCGGAAGAGCGTGTCGAGGTGGCTGCATTTGCGGATTGGATTGCGAGTATTGGAGATGGTACTATAGGAGGACCAAATGATGGTTGTGCCGCAATCGATATTCCAGATGATATAAGATTGGATCCCTCAGATGATCCAATTGCTACGATTGTAGAAAGTACCTATCCAATGTTTAAAAACGCAACTGACGATCCGAGTTATTTGAAGGATAGGGCAATATTAGCTCCCACGTTGGAGGTTGTTGAGTCCATCAACCAATACATGTCCGAGTTGAATTCTTCTGAAGGTCGTACGTATTTGAGCTCGGACAGTACTTCTAAGGCGGATTCCGGAAATGATTTCTTGGCAGATCTCCACACGCCAGAATTCTTGAATAGCATCAAGTGTTCTGGTACTCCCAACCATGAGTTGCACCTGAAGATAGGAACTCCGGTAATGTTGTTGCGCAATATGGACCATTCTATGGGACTGTGCAATGGGACTCGATTGGTTGTGACTAAATTATCTACTCATGTCCTCGAATGCAAGATATTGACAGGAGATCATGCTGACGAGAAGGTCTTGATTCCTAGGATGAATATCACTCCATCCGATACTAGGGTTCCATTTAAATTCCAGCGGCGGCAGTTCCCACTTATGGTTTCGTATGCCATGACCATTAATAAGAGTTAGGGACAATCTTTATCGCACGTTGGTCTTTTCCTGAAGAAACCCGTTTTTAGTCACGGCCAATTATATGTTGCTGCTTCGCGTGTAAATAATAGAAGGGGGTTGAAAATATTAGTATGTGATAATGAGGAGTTACCAAATAATCAAACTCATAATGTTGTGTACAAGGAGGTTTTTAATAATATATGATTGTTACCGAACTTTTTATGATTCAATAATGTTCCCATGTATCTTACTGATTTCAATTTCGATCCTAATGCACGTGAGGTTATATTATTCTTCCAAATTTTACATCCCGTGCATCGCACGGGTTACGTACTAGTATAATTTCATAAAATTACAATAATCTTATTTTAAGTAAAAAAATTGAGTATTTTAGAGTTTAGGTTGCAAAATAATTATTCAACAATTTATTTCTCATACTATTACACAATTTACTTTTTTTTTTTTTCTAATTTATTATGAAAAAAATATATTAACTTTTTATTTGACATATTTTTAATGTCAAATTAGTAATATACTAATACTTATTTAATATTTAATTAATTAAATACAATTACACAAACCAAATATTCTAGACTAAAGTGCAATTTCTATTCTAGTTCTAAATATAAGAGTTTACTTTCTTAAATAATGAAGTAGCTAAATGAAATTGTTCAACTTCGCTAGTTTATAAGATAATGTATAAAATTATATTAAAAACAAGGATTTTTTTAAAACAACAATTCTATATCTTTTCAAGACTTTGTTGTTTAGGTTGATGTTGTGTTGATTTTTGGGAGATATGTGGAAGAAAGCCATGGTGCGTGAATATTTTGTTTGATTTTTAGGAGATGTGAAATGTATTGTTCTTGTATTTGTATTTAATAAATTAAGCATTAGTTATTAATTAAAAATATAAGATATGATGGGTATTAGTGTATTACTTATTTGCCATTAAAAACATGTTAAAGTAAGGGTTTTTTTAGGTAATTCATCTTTGTAATTAAAAATATAAATAAAATATTATTAGTGTATTACTAATTTGCCATTAAAAATATGTCAAAGTAAGGTTATTTTAGGTAGTTCATATTTTTACAAAAACACTCGTCCTTTTAGAGTAGTATAAATAAATAATATAATAATATAATATAATAATAAATATAAATAAATATAAATAAATAAATAAATAAATATAAATAAATAAATAAATAGATAAAACCATCTCACTATTAAAATACAATCTAATAAAAGTTTTAAAATTGCACAAAAACGCCTGCAAAATTGTCTAATTTTCATCACAAAGCCCCAACACCCAAATAATAATAATAATAGTAATACAGAAAAATTATGTCATTACACACACACATAGAACACACACACGCCGTCGATTGCAGCCAGCCGCCCGCCCCATCGCCCGGCCGTCTTGTCTGGCCAGAGTCGCCGCCGCCGTGGCATCACAGACTGGAAACACGTCCTAGTCACCGGCGAGGAGCTATTGTCGCGAATGCCGGACCTGTGGTGGCGCTCGACGGCATAATGGCCGTGCCGAATTGCGGCTGTCTGGCTGACAGAGGCGGCCGTGAACGCCGGGCCCGTTGTGATGTTCAACGGCATGGTGATCGCGCCGGACGGCGGCGTCGGAGGCGGGTATTGCGGCGGCGGATGGCTGGGTGAAGGTAGCTGTGAGATCTGGCTCCGACGGAGCTCCTAGTGTCGGCCGCCGTGTATGGAGGGGAAATGGTCCTTTCATAACTTACGAGTTNGTAAAAACACCACACCCAATTTGGTTTAGTTTTATTTGCAGCTGTTCCAAAGATGGAGTTGGGTGGAATATTGTAATGTTGTGGTCCGTAAGACATGTAAATTAAGGTTAATTAATAATTAGGCAGAAATATCGTCATTTTATTGATTAATGGTTTATTGGATACAAAGTGCTACCCCCATAATATAATATAGTAGGGAGAGAGAGAGGTAGAGAGTGGTCTGAAATAAGAAAGTTGGACATGATAGTGAGAGCCACCCACACATACAGTAAGTACTAAAGTGGCTTAATTCCTCATAATTCATCAGTTACTAATTAGGTAGCAGTGATAGTAATCTTCATTCCTTTTATGCAGTGCTGGCCGATTGTGCAGATGAAGTAGTTCTTCCCCTTCTTTAGGGTCACCGCCGTTTTGGGAGGGATTTTCGTCGGACTAGACCCCGCGTCGCATTGGTTATATTGCTGCTCATTAACAGCTACCAAATCGTGTTGGTTTGCCACGAAATTGAAAGCTGCCAGATTAAATTTTTTAGATTTGAAACAATATAAGTGAATCCAAAGTTAATTTACAAATCAATTAATGGAAATTAACATATAAAATACTTTTAATTAGAGTGGAGACACCTAATTAATATGCTTATTAGTGTTTTCATTGTCCAATCAACGCAGATACATATATATGAAAGATTAGTATATATCTGATGTTATAATGAAAATTCATTTTATTTCAATTATATAAAAGAAAAAAAAAAGATAATCAAAAAGTTTGTATAGTTTATAAATAAATAATGAAGAAGAGATATATAATATCCTTAAATTATAAGTTAACTCGTTAGCTAGTTATGAAACTTACTAACTGGTTCACTTTGTGACACTGTCAGACTTCCTGGGTTTGGGGGTATCCCCCAAGTCACCACGGCGGCTTGAGCCATCGTGGCCATGGCCACTATCATCACCAAAGCTGCGGCCAAGGCACTACCTCTTTCTCCAGCCATCCTTTTGAATGAAAACAAAACTCACAATAGTAGATTAAGACGAAGTGGTGAAAACAACAACTCAACTCTGTTTTTGTGTGGAAACGCTCATGGAGGCGCATCAATTTATAGGCTTGAGAGGATGGTGGGCCCCCACCTAATATTATTTTCCTGATTAATTAATTGTCAGAATATTTTATATTCAATTGTGGACCATATACTTAGTTGAATTTAATTGAATTAGTAGTCAAACTTAATTAAAGAGAATATGTATTTAATAGATTATTAATGTTCTAATATTAAAGAGTCCAATTTGTGATGTTTGACTTGGACAATATTAAGTTAGATTAGAAAATTAGAAATGTTAGTAGGATTATGATTCTAAGTCTCCTTCTAGTTATACTACTACTAGCCTCTCTCTCTCTCTCTCTCCCCACTAATAAAGTTCTCAACATCAAAGGCTATGTGAAAAGTAAGAGACGCGGGAGAGAGAAACATACCATTGGAGAGCAACACGATCTCACGTACAAGAAAACACTAATGCTGGATTCTTGTAAATTCTATGTGCAATTTAATTTATGCAAAGATCTATATTCTATGAATTGATAGAATTACATGTTTAGTGTTCATTCAATTCTGCTGAATACGCCAGTTAAATTTCTTACATGTGGTATCAGAACATGTGTTACTGCATAATTATTTTGCCGATTAAAGTTTGTGGTCATGCTACGAATTATCGCGGCACATAATTCTGCACAATAGAAAACCATTGCCGCACATTGATTGTAATTATTTGCAACTCACTGCCGCTTGAATACATGCTATAATTGTCTGCTATGATTGTTTTGCAATATCGAATACATGCATGGTGTTCTTAGTTTTGCTGAAGAATCTGTCCTTGCTGGAGAATCTGTCGGCCTCACTGAAGGTAAAGGGGAAACTTTTAGGTTTTTTGCAGAAAAGAAGAATAAGAGGAAGTGTTTTGCGTCGCCGACTCCGGGGAGAAAGAAGCAAGAAAGAAAAACAAAGTCAAGCATACAAAATTAAGCCACGAAATACTCACTCATTGTCGAAGTCGGTGTTGGTCGNATAATTAACAACAATAACATTTTAGTTAAATAATTAAACTAGCAGTTACATTTTATATCAATTTAAGTGTAATAATATTTATTAACTATTCTAGTATATAATAGTACTAGCTAACTATAAATATAAATATAAGGAAGTTACTAACCTATCAAGTATTTTTACTGAAATTTTTTCTTATAACTATTTATTCTAATATTAATATTATTTTTTATTCTTATTAAGCGATCTACTTTTTCTAAAATTGTCTAAATAATTTTAGTGGCATAACCAAATCTCTTAACATTATAAAAATAATTTCTATAATAATAATAATAATTGCTATAATAATAATAATATCTTGCCAATGAGTTAGTCACGATCTCTTAATGTTATAAAAATTATATTATTTTATAATTTATGTCATATATATCGTCATTCATGTGTAAGTTATAAAATTATATATTTATTATTCATTTTTGGCTAATTTGTCAAAAATTTAAAATGTGAAATATTCAGTATCAAATTTATATATTTAAAAGTATATACATAAATATAATATATAATTTTTATTGCATATGTGCTTGTGCACATAATTAACTATTAGTATATATAATAATACCATATTTAGTTTAAAAACTTGAAGGGGAAAAATATTTCTTTTGGCATGAAACGCCAAAAAAATAAAAAATGAAAAATATCAATGCGCAATGAACTAGGTGATAAACTAGTTGATAGCTGGAAAGCTAACTTATAGCATATAAGTGATTTTTGAGCTTATAACTTATGACTCATAGCTAAAGCGGTAGCTTATATAATAAAATTGTTTGATAAATTAGTTGGTAAGATAACTGAAATAAAAATTTCAATGGACTTATTTGAAAAGCTACTCAAAAAACTTATGAGATAAGCTCGATCGTTTTAAAAAAACTTGTCCTATCAAACGAATCTTATTTGAACACAATAACTTTGTAAGCTAACCAAATAAGCTATAAACTAGCTTATTAAATTAGCAAACATAGCCTTTGAGTATGGATTAAGTAAAAATTGAGTTTTTTCATTGGTAAGAATATGTTTTTTCACCCTTTTTTTTACAACAAATGGTATGTGCAGTTGTTAACCATTATAATTAAGAAAAGGTAATGCAATCGAAGATTGCGCATTAAATTCCTGGGCAAATCCGCCTACAATCGGTAAGTGAGATTTACAACAGTCAAATTCTTCAAGGATCTTGGACTTTGAAGATACTCTTTCGGACTTTCACATCTTTGGTGGTGGTTGGGCACATATATACATAAATATTATTATTATTATTATTTTTTTCTTCTAAGTGTAAGTTGGTTAATGTGTAATATTTTGAAAAGTACAGGTGGTGGTTGGGCATAAATTAATATATATATATATATATATTTTTTTTTTTAAAATATATTTTAAATTGAAGCATAAATTAATAAATAAAAGATTAAAATAGGATAAACTGAAATGTAGTAACAAATAAAAAAGTACGTAGGAAAATTGTCAAATCATAAAAATATTCCTCATGAAAAAATAATATATTATTAAAAATTTCTTGTATACAACATTATTATTTTGATTACTGCGCAACTCATTCTCCCACGAATAATATTTTCAGCTTATTGCAATTACTTACATATGAAACAACAACATGTAATTGGTCATGACTAAAAACTGGACTCTTCTTTATCGTCATTCATACGAAACTATAAGTAGGAACTGACGCCTCTGGAACATAAATAGAAACCTAAGATCGGAATGATTTATTTATCATATGATAATTTACATGACAGTTCGACAAATGATTTCTTAGTTTATCATTTTAATATCGACTTGATTAGCTAAATAATATTTATTAATATTTTTATACTTTTTTATTTATTATATAAAAGAACATTAAATATATATTTTTTAAATATTAAAAATACATAAAATTTTATATAACATATGTAAAATTATCTAAAATATTATATATTATTCTTAATAAATGTGAGGTCACATAAAGTTTTTCTAAATTATTTTGTAAGTAAGAGACCTTAATCTATAGGATATGTTAAAAAATTGCCCAAATAGCATTTTATAAAAATATATAAAATATTACAGGTGAATAATCGGTATTACAGTCTAAAAAAAATATTAGTAATATATATGTGTATAATATGTATTACGACAAAATAAGAATGGATAATATGTATTACAACTTGCAAAACATTAGACATTATGACAGAGATTATATAATAGATATAAAATATAAAAACATTGGTAATTAGACATTAATTTACGCTACTTTTTTAAGTCTAACAATTTTTATTTGGACAAATGTCATATTATATGTATGAAAACTTCATATATATATATATATATGGCCGCGCTCTAGTGAGAATAGTGCTCAGTGAAAGAAAAAAAATAAGTCTTAGCCATCAAACTGAACAATCCAACGACTAAAAAAATACTAGTTTTTCACACTCATTAAGTGTAGATTAGTAATTACAACACACACAAACAATTGATAACTTGCGGGCCCCACTAGAACTAAAACCACACACCCCAGCCAACCCATCTGTTGATGTCTAAAAATGACCAACAATGTGTTCGAACTGTATACTGAAATGTATACTCGGGTCGGTCTGCACAAACAGGAATTTATATGGTATTCAGTATGAAAAGGAATACGAATGTAAGCTCTATCTGTGACTTTTAGAGTATTAATGAGAGCATCTACTCATTGCATTTAATGTTGCCTCTTGCCCGTTATATAGGAAGTTTGAGGACCTATTACAATCCGCTTTGGGGATTATCTCTTACATTTTCCTTTACAAGATATTAATTGATATTTAGTCACACCACATTTAATGCTATTGTACTACACAATCTCATCTCAATAAAGTTGCTTCATCCGGGTCGTGACACGTGTCTCTACTTGTTAAAAACCCTTAGATGGACGATTACCGGATCCTGCTGCATTAAATGCGTATCGTACGGTCAAATCCTGGTAATGATTAGCGCTGATCGGACACGCCATCTGTATCTCGCTCGGTCTCCATTTCTATTCGGTTCGTTCGTTCGTGTTTCTCTTCACGAAACCGAATAGAATTTCATTCCATTTAATTTTTCTGTCCGTTCGGTCCCTACCCCGTACAAAGGCCCCCAGCTTTTGGTCACACGGACGGACCTAGGTGGAACGTGTTTCCTGAAGCTGTTTCAGTGACTAAATCGGGGCGAACGGTCTGATGGAAGTAAATTGAATGATGTTTCATAAAAAGGCGTGCCTTTTCAGATGCCATGGCCGACAATGACTTCACTTCGCGACGTGTCGCAATCTCATTTATTCCGTGATATTAATGGCGTATGCGAAACGTTTCACCTTTTCGCACCGTTTCAAATTTAAATCGTTGTGCCCTTTAATAATTCTTATGGCTGCCTATAAATCGTGCGAACCTAGTAAGTTCATTCAATCCTTGCTCATTCCCTCCCGATCCTTCATATTGTTTCTCCTCTCTCTCTCTCTCTCTTTCTATTTTTTTTTTTTAAAATAAATTTTAGCTGAAAAGAAAATAAAAATATATAAAATTTGATAAGTTTGCAATTTGTTATTAACCAGATTGATGAATTTTATTGTGTCAAAATTTAGATATTTCAGAAATATCACCAATAATAAGCATAGTTATTTTTATCAAGTGGTCATTGGTTTTTTTTTTTAAATTTTTTTTAAAATATATTATTTTTAATCCATATTAGATTATAATAATATCATAATGTATTTATACATAAACTAATATATATNACTATTTCTTTGTTTTGGTATTGCCCGAATGAATGTTGATTTCGATTGAACTCTCACTTTATTTTGTGCGTTTCGAATGTTTGTTGTTTCGCCAACGAACGCCTTTCGTCGGGCAGTTCCATATAGTTTGATCGTTTGTCCTGTTAGGACTTATCCGGTATCACGTCGGATGTATTTATGTTATCCGGTCGTTGACCCTTACTGGGCTTCATTCGTTTTATGCCGGAAAAATTTATATTGTCTGGACTTATTACCTTAATGAGGTCTTATTCTTTCTACGCCGGATGAATTTACATCATCCAGTCGTTTTACCCTAATGGAGTCTCGTGAGTTTGACACCTGGCATATTTATATTTTCCGGTCGTTTTACCCTAATGGGGTTTCGTTTATTTTTCGTCGGACAAGCTTATGTTGTCCGGTCATTTTACCCTACTGGGGTTCCATTTTTTTTTGCGCCGGACAAGCTTATGTTGTCCGGTTGTTTTACCCTAATGGGGTTTTATTTGTATCTCGCCGTTCAAATTTCTATTGTCATGACTTCCTACCTTAATGAGGTATTATTACACTTATGTCGGACAAATTTATGTTGTCCGGTCGCTTTACCCTAATGGGGCTTCATTTATTTTTCGTCGGACAAGCTTATGTTGTCCGGTCGCTTTATTTCTCTTTGGATCTTGGATACTCGAAAATTGAAACGAACATACTCGTTTTATTGATAATATTTTTTTCAAGTACAACGCGTTCCACGGTTACGTTAGGGGGGTTCCATCCCATCCTGAGCACGGGCTTTCCCATTTTGGCATCAGGGGACCTGGATCCGGTCCCGTCATCCTTTTCAAAATGAGGTCGCCTGGTTTGTAAAGTCATGATTTGACTCGTGTGTTAAAATGCTTCTCTTTACTCGTTTGTAGGCCGCATTCTTCAGCTCCGCTTGCGTCCGTAATTCCTCTATCAGGTCTAAACTCGTTCTTATGCCTTCATTATTTGCCTCCTCTTCGAAGTTCTCCACTCGGTAGCTCTCCCAGCCAGGCCCCTTTTGAACTTTCCAGACGCACTTTCAAACCTTGCTTGATTATTTTATTTGTGGCCTCCACCTGTCCGTTCGACTGTGGGTGATAGGGGGTGGAAAAATGGTGTTGAATTCCCAGTTCTTCACAGAACTAATCGAAACTTTTTTACCTTGAACTGTCATCCATTATTAGTCACGACCCAATGCGGCACACCGAAACGGCAGACGATTGACTTCCACAGGAAATCGACCATCTTTTGTTCGGTGATGGTGGCCAACGGTTCCGCTTCGGCCCATTTAGTGAAATAATCAACGGCTACTACCGCATACTTGACCCCACCTTTTCCCGTTGGTAAGGGGCCGATCAAATCTATTCCCCATTTTCATCTTTCACATCTCCTCGCCAAATTGAATGAATCCTTTTTCATTGTGGGCCAATAATATCCATGTCGTAAAATCTTGTGTGCCAGAGCTCGTCCGCCCGAATGATTTCCGCATACCCCTTCATGTATCTCTCTCATCACTCGTTTGGGTTCCTCGGCGTCTAGGCATTTAAGCAATGGGGTCGAATATCCCCTCTTGTACATCGTCCCGCCCACAAGGGTGTATCTTGCCGAACGGGTTCTGAGGGATCTGGACTCTTTTGGGTCGGTTGGGAGTTCCCTTAAATTGGTCCCGAGGGTCCAGCTCATCCTTCTCCTCAATCGGTTCATTCCCTGGTCAGCGGCCTCTATCGTCCGTCAAGTTCTCATTGTTCGTTTCCACTGGCACAACTTTCTCGGTCGGCTCCTCATTCGGCAAGAATTTGACTGCTGCGATTGATGGTGCGGATTGCAAACACTCACTTTTCTCTCCAAGTACTTCAATCGAATCTTCTCTCTTCCTTTTCCTACCGTCTTGGCCTTGACTATCACCATTCTTTGAATCTTTCTGACCTTCATCATCCTCTGGCTCCTTTCCTTCGACGGACTCGGTCGGCATCTGGCTGTCTGGTTCCATCGGTTCGTTGGACTCTTCGTTCCTCTCTTCGGCGGGGTTCTGTTTATTGTGTTTTTGTGCTTATTTTCGTGTGCTTTATGTGTTTTAGTTTGGCCTTTTTAGGTTCGTTTTAGTGTTAACCGGTCCATTTTGTCGTGTTTCGTGTATTTTTCCTGTTTTTCTTTTTATTCTATTTTTGGCGTATTTCTCCGTGCTTTTGGGTGTATTTCAGGTTTATTCCGTGGATGAAGAGAAGGGTCGAACTGAAACCGAGATACGAGCAATTTCGAAAGAATTCCAAGAAGTGTCGAACCAATCGCACGAGCCGTCCCCATTCCGAGAATATTGAGCCATGGTGCCGCTGCCCTGGGCTACTCGCGACCGCGCTCCAGGACCCGCGCCTCATGGACGCGAGATGCTGCTGTCTCGGAACCCGCGACACGCGAAAACCCACGCGACCTCGAGAGTAGTCCCTTACCTCGCGCCGAGTCCGTGCCTTCCCCGTATCCGCGCCGCGCGAAGTCCTTCGCGACCTCGAGAGTAGTCCTCCCAGCGCCATCTGCGACCCGCGCCTCGCGCCGACCTCAGTTCGCGCCGTCGAGAGTATCACTGCCCAGCACCGTCCGCGAGCGCGAATCTTGCCGTCAGCTCGAGAGTGTTCGTGCCCTCACGTCCGCGCGCGCGAGCTCCCCCGCCAGGTCGCGAGTGTCCCGCTTTCCTGCCGTCCGCGCGCGCGAGTCTCTCCGCCAGCTCGAGAGTAGTGGATTTCTCCCGCGCCACTCCGTGCCATGCCCGCGCTACCTCGTGACTTGCCCGTGCCAGCCCAAGCCCGCGACCTGCGGAATTCCCGGCGAGCTCGAGAGTACCTGTTAGTAAATGTGCGTGAAACCAGTGTGTGTTTTGAGCTGCACTATAAATATATTTTGGTCCTTTATATTTGGGATACCTAGATTTCATTTGTCACTTTTCCCACTTTGGGAATAGCTATTTTCCTTTTAGTTTTCTCTCTTCTCTCTCTTGGGAGCTCTATGACATCATTTTCCGGCGAATTTTCCGGCGACTCTTATTTTGTTCAAGTTCCGAGCTTTTGACTCCGTTTTCATCTAGCACGCAATAGAAGATTGGGTATTTACTTTTAAAGCTCATTACTTCGATTTTTGCCCCGTTTTTACTTATGATGATTATCAAGGTGATTTTGGGTGTTTGCTTGATGATGGAGGGAATGTTTGGACTTGGTCATTGCTCTTGCTTGTTCTAGTAGGGATTAATTACTTGCCTATCTAGATTAAGGGTTAAGACTTTATTTAAAGCTTAATCACTTAGGTTATAAGGTTAGGATTAGTGACCTAGTGCTTAGAACTTGCAAATTGTTCGTCACTGAGTTCGTTTAATGTTGATGGTTTAGAGACTCCGGTGGTGTTAATTGCTTTATTCTCTAGTTCAATTGTTGCTTTATATTCCGAGTTCGATTAGCAGTAATTCACTCTCAAACCCCTTGGTTAGCATGTTTAGCTTTTACTTTCTCATTTTGTGTTACTTGGACAATTAAGTGATGAACAAAGCTCCGAACCGTCTTCCTTTGAGAACGACTCGAGGTCGGGTAGCTCGGTTACCAACTACCCTCAAAATACTTCAAAACAAAATGGCGCCGTTGCCGGGGAAGGCAAGTAGAACGCCTAGTTTATTACTTGATTGTCCATTTTTCTCGTGTTTCTCTTGATTTTTGTGAATCTTGGTTAATTTCCGTATTTCTCTTGATTTCTCTTGCTTTTGTAGATAGTTTGTTTTTGTTGATTGTGTTTTGCTTTTGTTTCCCATTGGTGCATTCACGGGTATAGTTATTGGTTGTGTTTATGCGAGGTAGACGGAAGAAAGCAACCTGAGAGGAGACTCCACCGTTGAATCTTTTCGTTGAGCTCAACATAGACGAACCACAACCAGAGCCCAAACCCGAACCAATGGCGGGACAAGGAGATCAATTGCCACAACCACCCCAAAACATGAGGTACTTTGCGCGACCAATCATTGGAGACAACACTTCGTTCCTTGTGCTTGGGGAGGCAGCCCGAAACTATGACCTCAAGACGATCCATCTTAACCAACTTCCGTCATTCTATGGCCTCGCACAAGAGGATGCACTCAACTTTATCCGAGATTTCTACTCGACGGTCAACACTTTCCCTCTCCAAGGCTTAACCGAAAACCAACTTCGAATGAGATGTTTCCCCTATACTTTGAAAGATCGGGCCAAGACTTGGTTCATGACATTGCTTCCGAACTCACTCAACACGTGGGAAGCCGTCTACGAGAAGTTCATGGGCAAGTATTATTCACATCAAAAGACAACCGATCTCCGAGCACAAATGGCTAGCTTTAGCCAAAACCCGGGCGAGACCTTTCATGAAGCATGGGAGCGTTTCAAGGGCTATCAACTCCAATGCCCACATCATCATTTTTGCTTGGGTGTGCTCAACCAATTCTTCTACGATGGGCTCTATCAAACCCTCCAATACATGGTGGACCATGCGGCCGGGGGAGATATCGGGAGTCACACGGCCGAAGAGATCTATGAGTTGTATGAAATGTTGAGTGAGAACTCCCAACGGAAAAGTGTACGCAAGAGAGCTCCCGTGAATGAGGCTACACAATCGTCCGGGTCGACTAATGATGCCGTGTTGGCTAAGTTAGCCTCATTGGAGGAGGAGCTCAAACACCTTCATCTACGTGCTGCTAAGTCGACTCAAGTAGTTATGGCGGAGGTGTGTGGTTGTTGTGGATAAACGAGGCATGGAGGCCATGAGTGTCCACGTTATATGGAGCCAGTTTACGACCCGAATGTTGTGACGGTCCCTTTTGATGTTAATGCCGTGCAAGGGTATGCCCCCCGAGCTCAAAATGATCCATATTCGAACACCTACAATGCCGGGTGGAGGAGTCACCCTAACTTCTCTTGGAGGGACCCGAAAATGAACTATCCACCGCAACCGGCACCACCTCAAGCCTATGCACCACCTCAAGCCTACGCACCTCCTCAAAATCCGACCATATCAACCGAGACCCGAGTTTCAAGGCTGCCAACCGAGGCCCGAATTCCAAGGATTCCAACAACCCCGAGGAGGATTTGTTCCAAGGCAACCAATGCCACCTCAATCGGAGCCCGAAAATGAGACTAAGGTGAACCCCTCGGAAGTTCGCATCGACAATATGGAGAAGTACCTTCAAAGCCTTGCATCGACCGTGTCCACTCTCCATGATGCGGTCAAGGGCGTACCTTCAATCCAAGCTTCCCTCAAATGCCTCGAGACTCAAGTGGGGCAACTCGGGACTTCACTAGGAGAGATGCAAAGGAGTAAGATGAAAGACAAGCTCCCGAGCCAACCCGAGCACGTCAACGCTATCTCGGTGTTGAGGAGTGGCAGGCAAGTTGATAATCGTGTGGAGATGTCTAAGGAGAATGAGGTGGAGGAGACTTTTGTCGAGGAGGATGGTGAACCGATTGAGGAGGTGGAGGTCTCGAAGGGTAAAGCCGTTGTTGACGAGGGGGTCGAGAAAGAAAAGTCGAAGTCGGAGGCACGTGAGGGCTTACACAAGTCGGCTACACCTTATAAGCCGCCGGTTCCTTACCCGAGTCGTTTGGAAAACACCACGAAGGTGTTAGAGTAGGGTACCCGGCGTTCCAATCTAATTGGACGTATTCTACTTGTAAATACAGTCTATTGGAATTATATTATGAATAAGGCATTTCTTTATCTTAAGAGAAAGCATTTATCTTATAATTGCACTTAAGATAAAATCCCTAGATCACTTATGGTTATAAGGTATGGTTGCGCATAGAGATGGTGATCATGGAACATACCTTGAAAGCTAGAGTAGAGAGTTCTGAAGACGTACCGCCCGCGAAATCAGAAATATTGATTAATGTACTAAATTAATTCTGAACGTTAGATTAGATGAGTGATGAACGGACCAGATCAGGTCTCACGTCCTCACTTTTAAAAACGGGGCGCATCTGAACCATTCCCTATATATATATATATATATATATATAGGGATAGGATCATATGAGAATGGTAGTTAATGAAAGAAATAAGAATGGTCTTGGACCATTGGATCCAACATATCAATGGTTTTGATAGAGTCAAATCTTAAATATGGCAGTCAACATCATATGGCAATTTAGTAAATAAGTGGTCATACTGTGGTCAAATATTAATATTTTACCACCCAATAAGGACATTTATGTCATCTCACACAATTCTTATCCACCTCCTACCTTGTGGGTCCCACCATCTCTCTCCTTCACACAACACACACGAAATCAATTTTTACACACACAGATAAATCAGATCTCACAGACAGCACACATTTACCAACACCTAATTGCCGCCGGCAACCTCCGACATCCGCCACCGAACCGCCGCCGCAACAGCCCCTGCCAGTCCGGTCACCACCAACAACCAGTCCAGATTCCGACCACGACTTCAACGAAATCAATCTCCGGCAACTCCATCCCCTCATGTCCGACCACGCCATAACAGCCACGCCATAACAGCCCCGCCGCCCGGCCTTCACAGCGCCGCCACCCGGCCATAACAGTGCCGCCGCCGGATATTAAAGCATCGCCACCGGCCATAATAGCGTCGCTGCCGGCCATCAAAGCACCGCCGCCCGATCTTCACAGCACCGCCACCTCAAGTATCGACGATCACGTCGCCGTCGACATCATCCCGGCATCCGCCACAGCCCGCCACCATCGTCACATACCAGCCGGCTGCCCGTTAACAACCCCGCCACTACCGCTTCCAACAACCTCGCTACCAACGTCGCAGCTTGTAGCCTCCACCAGATCTGCCTGCAACACTGAAAAACGACGCCGCTTCTAGGCCGCGCCGGCGAGGGTGACGGCCGGGAAAGATGAGGATGGCAGCAGCCGCTCTACCTTGAAGAGAGGCAGTGAATCTCTTTTTAGATTGTTAGATTAGATTTGATTTGTGGTTATATTTTGGAAATTAGAAAAATTTGGGGGATGTATTTGCAATTTTTGAAATTTGATATGTTGTTGCACATGTAATTGGTAAGATTGATCAATATTTGTTCAATATCATTATGTAAAATGCACAATATTACATTAGAATATGCATATTAAAAAATTAGTATATTATTATGTAATTATATAATTGTTATAATTGTTATCGTTTACACATTTAAAAGTTCACAAATTTATCAAAATGTACCCACCATTACAATCGTTAATTGATAGGTTCGCTCGGACCGACTGATTGAATTAACAAAATTATTATCTGAAATGAACTCTCGAAAACAAACGAACAAAAAAAAAGTTGACATTGAACCCACATAATTGAACTTTTAAAATTAAAAAAAATAGATTATCGAATCGACATATAAATAGTTGAACCAAAAATTTTTAAGTCTGTCAATTAGTCGCTAATGTACAGTCCGGAAGTCACTAATACGCAATTAGTCTAACACTTATTATGCAATGATTCGGTTGATATTGTGCAATCCGATAGTCATTAATGTGCAATTCGTGTAACTCTAATGTGCAATGACAATACATAAAAAAAATACAAATAAAAAATATTAATATTTTTTATACAGTTCGGTCGGTTTGATTATTTTGTTTATTTTAAAAAAACAAAGTCGACATTGAACTGAAATAACGAGAGTTTAAAAGTAAAACGGATAATCGAACTGAAATACAATTTTTTTTAACCGATAATCTTAGTTTATTTGGAATTTATCGTTATTGTGGAGAAATAATGTCATTTATATTCAAATTATAATTAATAAGTTAATAATTTTATTTATTATTTTTGGTTGAAAAAAAAATTTGAGTTTGGTCGGTTATGTTCAGTATTTGTGCGATTCGATAGTTGTGATAAAGTGCATCGTGTTGTTTTACAAAGTGCAACATGATGTTTTATAAAGTGCAACGTGATGATATATAAAGTGTATTACTGTAATTTTGGTACATTAGCATGATCGTATTTTTTGTGGATAGACGATGTGTGGATGTTAAAATTAGATTGACGTTGTGTAGAATTTTTTGGCGGGATCTATTTGACGTTAATTGTGGAATGCGGTGACAAAATGTAGATTGTTGTTTTATACAGTGCAACGTTTTGTTTTATAAAGTGCAACGAATTTTTATAAAGTGCAATGTGTTGTTTTATGGAGGGCAATATTTTATACGATCCCAGGTAAATTATGTGTATTCGAAAACTAGTTTTAATAGATATATATTTACATCGAATTAACTTAAATAATTAAAATATTTTATTATTTATTAGTATAAAAGTATATTTAGTATTTTAATATTTTCTATATATTTTTATATTATTTTCTGGTTTAAAAAAATATAATTTATATTTTAAAAATTATATTTTTTTTCTGGAATTTAAATACATATATATATATATATATATATATGTATATATATACGTTAAAGTGAAATTTCACAGACACAAAATTGTAACCTGACAGTCATTAATTTGCACGATTTCGACCGCTATGTGCAGTCTGTAAGGACCGAATTTCATCCCAACCAAATTAAAACCTAACAATAACGTGCATTTCGATTTTAAATTTTTTTAATAATTTGTATTAACAATTATTGTGCATTTATTAAATAATTAATGTAATAAAAGTATATTTGTTATTTATAACTTTTGTATTTAGTATTTTACATTATTATTCTAATTAACATCGTCGTGCATTTGTTATGCTAAAGTGCAATCTCAATAACACAAAAGTGCAACCCGTCAATCAATAATGTGCAATGTGTTATTAAGATTTTATCTTATTTTCATTTAATATTTTTTTATTATTTGTGTTGAAAAGACAAAATATATAAAGTAAAAAAAAATGATAATGTGCATTATTACATACACTGATGTGCAATTAATCTAACGTTATTGTGCAATATATTAAGCGGGAATTTTTTTATGTGTATTTTAATTTTAGAAAACTTTAATAATATGTATCCTTATCAATATTTTGCATTTGTATAATTACTCACACAATAGAAATATATTTAGTAATTTTAATAATTATTTAATATTATATATTTTTATTTGTTGAACATACATAATATACATATAAAATAAAAAAAATAGAATTATGTGATTTTGTATTGTGCATCTTACTCACCCTTATTGCATATTTTTTAATTTTCATTGTATTACACATTAGCCCCAAATACTAAATTGCACATATATTAAAAATTAAAAAATTGCATATTGGTCCCTGGCACATGTCTAATTTTCAAAATTTGGCCCAACCACAAAATGAAAAGAAAAAAGAAAAATCTGTCACAGACGCTAATCACCGCCGATCTCCGCCACACGCCGCCGCCTACCTGGCGGCTCTCGGCTCAGTCAGTCTCGTCGTCGACCACTGTGTAACAGCTCGTCTTCGCCCTGTCCGACCCCGATTCCGACACGGCTACACCATCTCCGACTGCAATAGTAGGTTTCTGTCCGACGCTCGTCGGCATCTTCATCGCCCAGCCCCTGCGACTTGGAGCTCCACGAACTCGGTGAAGATGACCACGGCTTGAAAGAAGCTTCAAACAAGCTGTTCGCCGGAACTCGGAAATCCAACACGGCGATTGCGGAGGCGGCCAATTTCGTGATGATTCCGGCGGCAATGATATGTCGGCGACCAGTTTCGTGGTGCTTCCGGCGGCGGCGTATGAACCAGTTGCTATGGCGGGCTGGTCGCTGGGGGGCCGACAACATTTGTCGGCGGTTCTCGACGGTGGCGGCGGATGGTTGGTGTCTGTGGGAGGCGGCGGGAATCGCAGGTGGTGGTTGTGCGTCGCTCCGGCAGTGACGGTAATTTTGTTTTTTCCGGCCGTGAGTTTCTGTTTTTTTTCCCGGCCGTGAGTTTCGTTTTGTGTGTGCGTATGAGAGAGAGAGAGAGAGGAGAGAGAGAGGAGAGATAGAGAGGAGAGAGATAGAGTGAGAGAGATAGCGACGTGATAGCTGGTGGCAGAATATGTGTGGGGTGGGGTCCACTTATGTGTATGATTTATAAAATGTTCAAATTACCCTTAATGAGTGTAAAAAATATGGCTTTTTTTTGTTCGTTGGATCATCCGATTTCATAGTTACGATTTATTTTTATTTCTTTCACTAAGGACCATTCTCACCGGAGCGTCATATATAAGAGGATTTTATAGTATCACAATTCAAAAATATTTATTCAACCCAAGGGCGGACGTAGGCAGGGGCCTGTAGGGCACGGACCCCTGTGCAATTTTTTTAAAAAATTAGTACATATATAATTATATGGTAAAATAATTACAAAGAGATTTTCTCAAATTTTAAATTCTTTGCATTTTCTATTTGTATTATGTTGTAGGCAACATATATAAATGAGTCACATCGATTTTTCACAAAAGCCAACATTGATTTTTATACATATTAGATTTAAGGTGTTCTAAAAATTATAATTATAAGTTTAAAATTAGCTAATAAATTGTGTTTGTCATTGATTTTTTAACTAAAAAAATATTTATCTTTATAAGGAAGTCCATGAATGCTGACGTTGTAAGAATATCCAATGCAAAAGAAAAAAAAATATTAGTATTTAAAAAAGATATATTTAATAAGATTTGAATTTATGTAATTATGAGTGATAGAATATATAAGAACATGCATAGAATAAATATAATATTTTTTTTTTCACTTTGTAAATGTTACGTGTGTGCGCTTCAGTCTTGCGAGTCTGCATCCGCCCCTGATTCAACCACATTAATGGAGGAAATAAAATGTGTAGGTACTGCAGAGAGATGTACTGGTCAAGAATTTTTAGAAGAGAAAAGGGGCAATAAAAAACTAAAGTCAATAAATGATAACACTAAAATTTGTAGAACATCATTTAATTTGACATTTTTGGCGCCGACAATCACGCGAGCCTTCATGTTGGTCTTTAAATAAAACTGGTGGAGAGGTGACTTAGAGAATTTTAAACGTATCACGTGAATATATATATATAAATGTAAATAAAATTTCATATGTTATATATGTGCGTTTGTAATGTTTAAAATTATAAATTAGATAATGAGCCCATCAAATTTTATTAATTTTATTATTAGTAAAAATAAACGATTTGAGTATAAACTATTTAACCCTAATTGTACAAGGACTTTTCTATACACATTAAAAATACCCTATATTTATAGGAAATTATTAAAAATTTAATATATGCACAATATTAATAAAAAAAAATTGCACAATAGTGTATAGATGTTTATTTGAACGAAATGGCAAGAATAGCTATCCCAATGCCATAATATTCACGGGGTTCACATTAAAAATATTGTAATATTTACATGAAATTATAGAATTGTCACCGCCTAAACAGAATATTGTTTTTTTATCTGAGACTAGAAAGAACAAGTTCTTTACTGACACTGTGTGCAAGAAGCTTGGGTTTGCTGAGAGGAATTTTACTGTGGAACCTGTTGGATTGAGTGGGGGTCTATTATTGCTGTGGGGTAGAGATGTGGTGATTATGCAGATTATAAACCTCAACTTTTGTTTGCAAGTGGAATATAAGATGTCCGGTTCAGTTAATAGTGAGTGGTTGATTCTGATCTATGCAAGTACTGACTACCAGAAGAGGAAGTTGCAGTGGCAAGAGTTGGAAGGGAGTCAACACTTATGGGGATCTACCTGGTGCATAGGAGGGGATTGGAATGAAGTATGTGGAGATGATGAGAAAAGAGGTGGAAGAGTGAGATCCCAAAGAAGCTATGAGGATTTCAACAACTTCATTGCTAGGATGGGAATGTTGGAGGTACGCATGGAAGGATATCCCTTTACCTGGTGCAACAACAGAAGAGATGAAGACTTTATAGAAGAAAAGCTTGACAGGGTGTTTGGTTCCTTCTCATGGATGACTGATAATCAAAGAGCCAAAGTCCAGACCTACTTCAAAAGTTCTTCTGATCATTACTCAATTTTTCAAAAGGTTTTGCTTTGACAAAAGGTGGCTGGGTAAACCTGGGTGCCAAGAGGAGGTGGAGAAAGTTTGGGGTGGATCTGTGGAGGGGTCTTTGATGTATACCTTAAAAGAGAAGATAAAAAAGACCAGGATGGCACTGACCAGGTGGATAAATCTGGTAATGTGAAGAAAATTGCTGATCTTACTCTAAAGTTGGAGGAAATGAGAGCTCTAGGGGGACAGAGGAATTGGGAGGAATGGGAAAAAGTTAAAAAACAGCTGGATGAATCACACCTATCAGAAGAAGAGTTTTGGAGACAAAAAGCTAGAGTCCAATGGCTAAAGGGAGGGGATAAGAACACTCAATTCTTCCATGCCATCACAATGCAAAGGAGGAAAAAGAATGCTATTTCTAGAGTGGTGGATAACATGAACCGAATTGCAGTTAGCCAGGAGCAGATTGAGACTTGTTTTATAAATTTCTACCAATCTCTTTTTACATCTGAGGGATCTCGAGGTGAAGAAGAAATCTTGCAACTAATATCTCCTGTTATTTTTGAGGAGGTGAATTCCAGACTGATAGCACCTGTTGATGAGGAGGAGATCAAGTCTGCTTTATTTGCTATGAATCCAAATAAGGCGCCAGGAGAAGATGGTATGACTCCATTATTTTTCCAGCATTTTGGCCCCTTATTAAAGGTGATCTCTGTGCAGCTATTTTGAATTTCTTTGATACTGGTAGAATGCTTAGAAGCTGGAATCATACGGTTATAACCTTAATTCCAAAATGTGATAATCCAGAATCAGTCAATCAGTATAGACCTATCAGCCTTTGCTCAGTCTCTTACAAAATAATTGCTAAGATCATTGTTGCTAGAATGAAAGAGTGCTTAAATTTCTGTATCAATGAAACTCAATCAGCATTTATACCTGATAGACAGCTATTGGACAATGTGGTAGTTGCTCATGAAGTTATTCATTATCTGAATAGACACAGGGTGGGGAGTAAAAGCTTTATGGCTGTTAAACTAGATATGATGAAGGCTTATGACTGTGTTGAGTGGAACTGTTTGATCAAGTTGATGAGGAAGATGGGTTTTAGCCCTGTGTTTGTGAGGTGGGTCTTTGCTTGCATTTCATCCTCTGTCTTTTCCTTTAACATCAATGGCAAGGTGACTGGTTTGGTTGTTCCCTCTAGAGGGCTTAGACAAGGAGACCCCTTGTCTCCCTATCTATTTTTGCTGGTTTCTGAGATCTTTGCCAAAATGATTGGGAATGCTATTAGAACTGGTGAACTGCAGGGCTTGAAGCTTACAAGGGGTGGGACTGTTCTGTCTCATCTCATGTTTGCAGATGATACTCTTCTGTTTTGTGCAGCTAACTCTCATAATGCTATGAATCTGCTCAGGATCATAGCCACTTACCAGAGATTTACAGGGCAGAGAGTGAACTTATCCAAATCTTCAGTCTTCTTCAGTAAAAATGCTTCTGTTGGACTCAAGCAGGAAATTTGTCAATGCTTACAGGGGATTGAGGTATGTCAGTCATCTACATACCTTGGTCTTCCTTTAGGAATTGGCAAGAGTAAGAGAGAAGTGTTTGAATATGTTACTGCTGTGGTTAAGAAAAAGATTGTAAGCTGGAAAAATAAGTTTTTATCTTTTGCTGGTAAGGAGGTCTTATTGAAGGCTGTGATTTCTGCTTTGCCTATATTTGTGATGTCATGATTTTGTTTACCTATGGGGGTGTGCAAAGAAATTGCACAACTATGTGCTAACTTTTGGTGGTCATCTGGTAAGGAGCAACAGCAAGGAGTGCACTGGCTTGCTTGGCAAAAGGCTACTACTCCTAAATGTGCAGGGGGACTTGGGTTCAAAGACTTTAGGGTTGTCAATGACTCTCTCATACTGAAACAAATCTGGAGATTGCTAACTAAGCCTAACTCTCTAATGACTAGAATCCTGAAAGAGAAGTATTTCCCCAATGAATGTGTGCTGAATGTTAAAGGGAAAGCTTCTGCATCTTGGCTATGGAACTCTTGGGTTAAAGTCATGAATATGCATAGAGACAGGTTTAGAAAACAGGTGAAAGATGGGGCTAGCACTAAAATCTTTTCTGATCCTTGGGTGTTGGGGAGCAAGACAGGAATTCCTTGTCTTAAGCAAATTACTGGTCAGCTGCAGGTGATTTGGGTTAGGGAGCTAATGTCTGATTCTGGTAGAGCTTGGAATAGTACTTTGTTGCATCAGTTGTTTACCCCTGCCTCTTGTACAGATATTTTGAACTTGAAGTGTCTGAATCCTGAGGAGAGAGACAGATGGGTTTGGTGTCCTGATGCTAAGGGTCTTTTTTCTGCGGCTTCTGCTTATGAGGTTGCTATTAATCAGAAGGTTTTGAAACTTGATTCCCCTAGCTGTAGCTATAATCTGAATTTGGATAAGAAAGCTAGAATGAGATGTTGGTCTTTGAAAGTTAAACCGAAGCTGAGACACTTTCTATGGAAGTGCTTCAGAAACAATCTTCCAGTTGCTCAGAATTTGCTGC
Organism: Striga asiatica; assembly: GCA_008636005.1. Lineage (NCBI taxonomy): Eukaryota > Viridiplantae > Streptophyta > Magnoliopsida > Lamiales > Orobanchaceae > Striga > Striga asiatica. The sequence continues at coordinate 2,218,172 of BKCP01000001.1, forward strand.
AAAGAAGACTTGATGTGGATCCTTTATGTAGATGCTGTGGGGAGGAGAGGGAATCTGTTGCTCATATATTTTTTGATTGTAGGAGGGCACAGCAGGTATGGAAGGCCTCTTCTTTATCTTGGGACTTCACTGAAGCTGCATACACAGGCTTTAAAGGTTGGTGGTGGCAAATTGCAGAAATGAAGTTGACACCAATTTCTGAAGCTCGCATTCAACTATCAACTTACATCTTGTGGTGGCTGTGGAAGTCCCGGAACCTATGGGTCTTTCAAAAAGTATGGATGCCTGAGGAGACTGTAGCCAAGTTAGCTCACAGAGAGTGGTCTGAAGCTGCTTGTTATTCTTAGGTCTATTTTTTGCTTTTGATTTGTTGTTCCGGTTGTGTATCCATAGCTAGGTCCTTTCAGGTTCAGTGGCTTGGATTATGTGTTGTTGTTAGTTTTCGGTTGCTGTTTGTGTGCTAGGTTGTTATGAGGACACAGGTTCCCTTAACTTCGGTTATGCCTGTTGTTCGTGTTTGTGTGTTTTGCTAGACCACCAAGTTGTAGTGGTTCTCTGGGTTGTATTATGGCTAGTCGGCCATGCGGGTGTAAACTCTAGTTTTATTTTGAGTAATATTATCGTTTGGAAAAAAAAAAAAAAACAGTTAAAAGTTCACAAGTTTACCAAATCGTCACCATACTACAGAAATGCATAATAGTTTTAAATGAAATGTACATTATAAGAAAATGTACAGTAGTGTCTATAAATATCCACCTTTGCGTAACAACATATTATGCAAAAATAAAAGAAATTCCATTGTGTGAAAAATCAACAAGTACTCATAATTACAATAATGTCACCGCCCCTTTGACCAACGGTAAAGCATTTGACCAGCCCTGAAGTGTTGATATATTACATTCTATGGTTATGGTTCATTCTAATTTCTCATTGGAAGACTCATTCTAATTTAATCATTCTTTTTTGTACATATGTTTTTTGTGGATTAACCGTCATTGGTTCGTCACATCCGTTAATTTAACATTGAAATTGGTCTTGCCATTTTATTGCAAATGATTTACGCTAACACGGCCTAGTAACGTAAGTCAAATATAAATGTTTAGGAATAGTACCGGTGTTACATTTTCTGCAAAGAAAAAATTATAAAATCAAGATTCTATAAGGAAAAATAAAGTAACAAATATTTTGGGTCATAATTTTGTACTCTGACAAAGAGAAATTTCTTTAAAAGACAAAGAAAAGAAAAATTGTAGAGAATCATTTAACTTTAAAACGTAGCAGAAGATGTTGACTCCAACCTAAAATTGGCCTATAAAAGTGGTGGGGAAAGAAGACATGAAAGACTCGTTCATACCTGAGTTTTAAACTTATCTCGTTTTGTTATTGTTTGTTTGTGTGTAGTGTGAAAGTACGAAATATGGAAAAAGTATGTAACGTGTCCATCTTCGTGATCTTAATGCTGCAACCACTAAGCAGTATTTATGCTGATAACAAGAATAATGAAGGTTTGTCGATTGTCATTCTTTATTGTCGAGAGCATATCTCTTTTTGTTTATGTAACACCCCGCTCATTAGAGTAAATTTTTCGCAACTTCTATTTTGAAAATACTTATAACTCTTTTGAAATCTTTTGCGACTAACTCGAGATGCTACTCAAACTCATCTTTTCTAAAAATCTGTTTATCTTTAAACTTAGTCTAATACTTCTTTAGACATAAAAAAACAGATTTATTTAAACTTGCATTTAACTATATCATATTCATACTTCTGAAATTATAAAAACTTGAAATCTGAAATTTATTAAAATACAAGTTCAAGTCTTAATAGGCGTAGCGGAAATACTTAAAAACGTGAATAATTATACAGACATATCAAGTTCATAATAAATGTCCACTGAAAGAAGTGCACGACCACCACCACCACATATCGATCTCACACCTCTGGCCCAACCTTGTCACCTGAAAAACACAATGGGGGTGAGTACTGATCCTCTTGTACTCCGAAATTCACCCATACTAAAGTAAACAGCAATAATAATACAATATCATGATCTTTGGTATATATCTGGACTGGAAATCTGTTCCAGTAACATAAACTGAATCTGACCGATATCTAATCGGATACTTGTGCACAATCTGATGGATATTTCTAAGGCAACTAATGGCCTCCATCAGAACTTAGGATGTACCGATAAGGCAACTAGGAGCCTTCATCCCAAGCGTATAAACTTAAACTGTATACATACCTCGAACATGATATCAATATTATACTCAATGTAATACCCAGTCTGGGTCCCCACCTTTCTTCTTTTGAAACTTTGAAAAGCGTAAGTGTTGTTCTTTGGTAGCTAACTCCTCAAGCTACATATCCATATAAACAAATATACTAAATATTATGCTCGTATACTCAATAATATGCTGGGATTCTTAACTCTACCAGATAACTTATCCGAATCTTAAAGATATTCATTAAACATGCTATTTCTCAAATGAATACTAAATCCTTGAAAAACCAAACTTTTCTTAAACTTTTACTCAAGGTCAATACTTAACTCATATAAATCATATCTGTCAAAATCTTAGATATTGGCTTATACTCGCATGTCACTTAAATAATTCGTATGTGAAAATAAACTAAATTTCACATTAAACTTAATACATGAACTCAAAACATGCTCAACTTTTACCAATATCATATACATGATTTATACGGATTTTTAATCTATCAAACTTGTCTTAAACTTGCTTGATATTAAAATCTCAAACTTGATACTTATTCAATACAAGTTTTTGTCATAACAATAAATTATGATATTGATATTCTAGACTTGAAACAATTTTATAAAATCACATACTTAACATATTGAGCTGAAACTTGGTCAAATTGCTCATCACTCATATAAGAATTTTTCCTAAAAGTTCCATTTTAAAAACTCAACCATGTACTGAATGCTCTTGCATATAAAATCATCTTGACATGTATGCCATATAAATATTTTAACTCGTTCATTTCTCAACATAAAATCATGAAATTTGGCAGTCATGTTCTTAACTTATATATAAGCATGTCATAAAAATTTCATAATTTTATCATGCGTATATATCGAGTTATTATAATTTTAAAATCACAGCTGAAATAAAGAATATAAAATTCAACTTGCATGCTTAACTTCAAAAATTTATAACTCAAGATATACTATGCCAAATGACATAATTCTTTCACCTATATACTCAGCACTTACACAAGAAATATCCATAATAACCTTAACATGCCAGGTTATGCATATCATGCTCAAATTCAAATCAAAACAGTACATATATAACATGTGATTGTGCTGGAAACAACTTATCATTTTTTTTTTCATGTTTAAAATTTCTTTAAAAATTGAATATATATATATATATATATGGCATGAAAATACATCAATATTCACTTAATATAAACTATAGCATATGATAAAAAGTTAGCATCTAACCTTCTTCAAGAAATTTGAAAATGAAACTTCGGAAGTTGATCTCAACTTATCTTCGTCAAGATTTCTCTCGATTTATCTCTCTTTCTTACCCTCTTTAGTTAAGACTTTGCTTATTATGATGTGAATTTCGAGCCTATGCTGATGCTCCTTTATATAGGGTAGCAAAGGAGACAACATCACCTTCTTTACCTCAATACTCTACCATAAACAACACCTTAGGTCCCTTACCATTAATGTTTTCTAAAATCTTGCACAAATGTGAGTAAGCTTTGATAATTACTTGAAAGGCATGATTTCTCTTGCATATATCAAGACAAAACTTCTCCATTTGACCATACCTTCATTATGGCTCGAATTTAATATGAAATGGCCCATTTATTACTTAAGAATACTTTAAAAATTTTATAAAACAAATAAAGATAAAGAATAGAAATCATAACTTGTAAACTTCTCCAAATCTATAGTCAATGCTTAGAAAGGGCCATAATGTGATCCTAATCTGATTTCCATGATAAAATTCGTGACTTAATGAAAAATTTCCAATTTACAGAACCGAATTCTGAATTAAAACGAACGGTTACCGAAAAATCGAAAATTCTAAAAATTTCAAATTTCCATCTTTTGCTTTTGGCCTTTTTCCTTTTTATGCTGAAAATTTTTAACTCTTATTAATTATCTTGAAACTTGTAAAAAAAATACAAGAAAATAAATTTTTCGGAAACGAAATCGGACTTAATTATCGACTACAACCGAACATCGAAAAAAACTCGAAACTTGCGAATATAATTTCGAATATACTCTTAATAGACCTTCTTGTCCAAATAACTTCTACTTAATCCTTATTACTTATCAATCAAATAATATACGTCACATAAAATACTTAGGCAATTTATAACATTTACTCGACTAACTCAATTTAATGAAAAACGATTCCGATTTAACTTTAATGTCGAGCCAACTGAAAAATAAAATTCTAAGAGATTTATTAAGGCTTGGAAATATAAAAGATCATTATTAATAAAAGTAAAATAGTTCTAACTTAGAACTGAAATAATTACTTTTATGAATTACTGAATGGGATATTACAATCTACCCTTCTTAAAACTATTTCCGCCCTCGGAAATACTAAAACTGAGATACATACCTTCTGAGTACATATCAGAACTCAAAATCTGGAAAACGAGCTCTAATATCAGCCTCCTGCTCCCAAGTGGCATTTGACTCTCCGTGGCGATTCCATCTAATACGAACGAGGGGAATATCTCGATTCCTGAGCCGATGAACCTTTCGGTCCAAAACTGCTACTGGCTGCTCCTCATAAGTTAAATCAGGCTGAATCTGAATCTCATTGTGCTGAAGCACATGCTCTGGATCGCACACGTATGCACGTAACATCGATACGTGAAAAACATTATGCACACTTGACAACTCGGGAGGTAAAGCTAAGCGATAAGATACTTCTCCAACTCGCTCTAGAACTTCAAATGGACCTATATAACGAGGATGCAACTTGCCTCTCTTCCCGAAACGAACGACACCTCGCATCGGTCGAACTTTCAAGAATACTTTATCTCCAACTTCAAACTGCATCTCCCTTCTGTGCTTATCGGCTAAAGACTTTTGACGACTCTGAGCAGTCTTTAGCCTTTCTCGAATCCAGGCTACTTGTTCAACTGTCTCCTCGATCAACTTTGGACCAAGGACTCGTCTCTCTCCAACATCATCCCAATAAAGAGGCGAACGACACTTACGGCCATAAAGTGCTTCATAAGGAGCCATCTGAATCGATGCGTGGTAACTATTATTGTAGGCAAACTCTACTAATGGTAACCACTTCTCCCACTTGGCACCTCTATCCAAAATGCAAGCTCTGAGCATATCCTCGAGCGTCTGAATAGTCCTTTCTGACTGGCCATCTGTCTCTGGATGATAAGCCGAACTAAACTTCAATTGTGTGCCCATTGCCTCATGCAAACTCTCCCAGAATCTGCTAGTGAATCTGGAATCTCGATCTGATATGATCGTAACAGGCACTCCATGGAGTCGAATGATTCCACTAGTATAAATTTCGGCTAACTGGTCCATTGACATGGTCATTGTTACAGGCATAAAGTGCAACTTTCGTCAATCTGTCCACTACTACCCAAATCGCATCGTGCTGCTTAGATGACTTAGGTAGCCCTGTAACAAAATCCATGGTAACTTCTTCCCATTTCCACTTTGGAATTTCAAGTGGTTGTAACAGACCTAATGGACTCTTGTGCTCAGCCTTAACTTGCTGACAGACCAAACACTTCTTTACAAAGTCGTGATACATTTTGGTGCTTCCAGGGTGAGCTAAATAAGGCGCACTGTGTGCTTCTGCCAAGATCTCCTTTCGCAAGGACTCGACTTTTGGCACAACAATCCTGCCTCTGAACTTTAAGGCTCCATCTGTTCCTTGGTAAAATCCTTCTACTCCTCCAGTATGATCTTCTATCTTTCGAATAAATTGATCGAAAGTTTGCTCTCTCCGAATTCTATCTCTCAACATAGGTTGAATTCTCATCGAGTTAACACTTCCTGTAATCTCTTTAGGAAGTGACTCAACCACTTCAATTTGCATCTGGGCAAACTGTTTAATGAGTTGCTTCTGTTGAGATATACAATAAGCCAACTCACCCTTCACCTTACGGCTTAGTGCATCAGCTACAACGTTTGCTTTTCCCGGATGATATTGAATAGTGCAATCATAATCTTTCACAAGCTCTAGCCATCTTCTTTGGCGCATGTTGAGCTCTTTCTGTGTGAAGATATATTGCAAATTCTTATGATCAGTGAATATTTCACACCGACCACCATAGAGATAATGCCTCCAAATCTTGAGTGCGTGCACTACTGCTGCCAATTCTAGATCATGAGTTGGATAATTCTTCTCATGTGGCTTCAATTGTCGCGAAGCATATGCAACAACTTGACCATCTTGCATAAGCACACATCCCAGACCCTGCTTTGAAGCATCACTATAAATGGTGAAACTTCTAGTAGGATCTGGGATAATCAGCACTGGAGTCGTTGTAAGCTTCTTCTTAAGCTTTTGAAAGCTCTCTTCACAACGATTTGTCCACTCAAATTTCACAGATTTTCTCGTTAGATTTGTCAAAGTGAGAGCAATCTTCGAAAACCCCTCGATAAATCTACGATAATAACCTGCCAATCCGAGAAAACTACGAACCTCAGACGAATTCTTAGGTACCGACCAGTTCTGAACTGCTGCAATCTTTGCAGGATCAACTTCTATGCCTCTTTCTGTGATAATATGGCCTAAAAACACCACTTTCTTTAGCCAAAACTCACACTTAGAGAACTTGGCATATAACTTCTCTCGTCTAAGGGTACCAAGAACAACCCTTAGATGTTGCTCATGCTCTTCCATACTCTTGGAATAGACCAAAATATCATCAATAAAGACGATAACAAATTGATCTAAATACTGATGGAATACATAGTTCATTAAATCATGAACACTGCTGGTGCATTACTTACTCCAAATGGCATAACCACGAACTCATAATGTCCGTATCTTGTTCGAAACGCAGTCTTGGCTACGTCAGATTCTTTAATCTTCAGTTGATGATAGCCTGAACGTAAATCTATCTTAGAAAATGCGCAAGCTCCTCTCAACTGATCGAACAAATCATCTATTCTTGGGAGTGGATACTTGTTTTTTATCGTTAATCGGTTCAAATCCCGATAATCGATACACATCCTCATGGATCCGTCCTTCTTCTTGACGATTAGAACAGGTGCTCCCCAAGGTGAAACACTTGGTCTGATGAAACCAAGCTTCAACAACTCCTGAATTTGAGTCTTCAACTCTTGTAACTCCTTTGGTGCCATCCGATATGGTGCCTTCGACACTGGTCCTGCTCCTGGAACAAGGTCAATTGTGAACTCCACTTGTCTGTTGGGTGGTCCTCCTGGTAATTGATCCGGAAACACATCCATGTTTATTGTGTTTTTGTGCTTATTTTCGTGTGTTTTATGTGTTTTAGTTTGGCCTTTTTAGGTTTGTTTTGGTGTCAACCGGTCCATTTTATCGTGTTTCGTGTATTTTCCTTGTTTTTCTTTTTATTCTATTTTTGGCGAATTTTTCCGTGCTCTTGGGTGTATTTTCAGGATTATTTCGAGGATGATAAGAGAAGAACCGAACCGAGCTCTAAGAGACGAACATTTTCGATGGAATTCTGAAGCGTTTCAAGCCAATTCGTACGAGCAATCTCCATTCCGAGAAATTCGAGCAAAATCGATCAAAAGTCCCCAAGGACAGCCTTACTCGCGCCCTCGAGCCAGTGCCCGCGCCTCGCGAAGCATCAGTGCCCCGCACCATCACCCGCATCCGCGCGCGCGAAGTCTGTCGCGAGATCGAGAGTATCGACCTTGTCCCGGGCTGCCCCGTGCCGCGCCGCGTGAAAGACCCCGCCAGGTCGAGAGTATCACTTCCCTTGCGCCCGCGCCTCGCGACGACACCCGCCAGCTCGAGAGTAGTGGTTTCCTCCCCGTCCACGCGCGCGAGCCCGCCCGCGATGTCGAGAGTATTGGTGCCAGCATCGTCCGCGCGTGCGAGTTTCTCCGCCAGCTCGAGAGTAGTGGATTTCTCCCGCGCCACTTCGTGCCATGCCCGCGCTACCTCGTGACTTGCCCGTGCCAGCCCAAGCCCGCGACCTGCGGAATTCCCGGCGAGCTCGAGAGTACCTGTTAGTAAATGTGCGTGAAACCAGTGTGTGTTTTGAGCTGCACTATAAATATATTTTGGTCCTTTGTATTTGGATCATCTAGATTTCATTTGTCACTTTTCCCACTTTGGGAATAGCTATTTTCCTTTTAGTTTTCTCTCTTCTCTCTCTTGGGAGCTCTATGACATCATTTTCCGGCGAATTTTCCGGCAACTCTTATTTTGTTCAAGTTCCGAGCTTTTGACTCCGATTTTCATCTAGCACACAATAGAAGATTGGGTATTTACTTTTAAAGCTCATTACTTCGATTTTTGTCCCGTTTTTACTTATGATGTCTATCAAGGTGATTTTGGGTGTTTGTTTGATGATGGAGGGAATGTTTGGACTTGGTCATTGCTCTTGCTTGTTCTAGTAGGGATTAATTACTTGCCTATCTAGATTAAGGGTTAAGACTTTATTTAAAGCTTAATCACTTAGGTTAGAAGGTTAGGATTAGTGACCTAGTGCTCAGAACTTGCAAATTGTTCGTCATTGAGTTCGTTTGATGTTGATGGTTTAGAGACTCCGGTGGTGTTAATGACTTTATTCTCTAGTTCAATTGTTGCTTTATATTCCGAGTTCGATTAGCATTAATTCACTCTCAAACCCCTTGGTTAGCATGTTTAGCTTTTATTTTCTCATTTTGTGTTACCTGGACAATTAAGTGGTGAACAAAGCTCCGAACCGTCTTCCTTTGAGAACGACTCGAGGTCGGGTAGCTCGGTTATCAACTACCCTCAAAATACTACAAAACAAATGGCGCCGTTGCCGGGGAAGGCAAGTAGGACGCCTAGTTTATTACTTGATTGTCCCTTTTTCTCGTGTTTCTCTTGATTTTTGTGAACCTTGGTTAATTTCCGTATTTCTCTTGATTTCTTTTGCTTTTGTAGATAGTTTGTTTTTGTTGATTGTGTTTTGCTCTTGTTTCCCATTGGTGCATTCACGGGTATAGTTGTTGGTTGTGTTTATGCAAGGTAGACGGAAGAAAGCAACCCGAGAGGAGACTCCACCGTTAAATCTTTTCGTTGAGCTCAACATAGACGAACCACAACCGGAGCCCGAACCCGAACCAATGGCGTGACAAGGAGATCAATTGCCGCAACCACCCCAAAACATGAGGTACTTTGCACGACCAATCATTGGAGACAACACTTCGTGCCTTGTGCTTGGGGAGGCGGCCCGAAACTATGACCTCAAGACGATCCATCTTAACCAACTTCCCTCGTTCTATGGCCTCGCACAAGAGGATGCACTCAACTTTATCCGAGATTTTTACTCCACGGTCAACACTTTCCCTCTCCAAGGCTTAACCGAAAACCAACTTCGCATGAGATGTTTCCCCTATACCTTGAAAGATCGGGCCAAGACTTGGTTCATGACATTGCTTCCGAATTCGCTCAACACGTGGGAAGCCGTATACGAGAAGTTCATGGGCAAGTATTATTCGCATCAAAAGACAACCGATCTCCGAGCACAAATGGCTAGCTTTAGCCAAAACCCGGGCGAGACCTTTCACGAAGCATGGGAGCGATTCAAGGGATATCAACTCCAATGCCAACATCATCATTTTTGCTTGGGCGTGTTGAATCAATTCTTCTATGATGGGCTCTATCAAACCCTCCAATACATGGTACACCATGCGGCCGGGGGAGATATCGGGAGTCACATGGCCGAGGAGATCTATGAGTTGTACGAAATGTTGAGCGTGAACTCTCAAAGGAAGAGCGTGCGAAAGAGGACTCCCGTGAATGAGGCTACACAATCATCCGGGTCGACTAATGATGCCGTGTTGGCTAAGTTAGCCTCATTGGAGGAGGAGCTCAAACACCTTCGTCTTCGTGATGCAAAGTCAACTCAAGTAGTTATGGCGGAGGTGTGTGGTTGTTGTTGGGAGATGGGGCACGGAGGGCATGAGTGTCCACGTTATATGGAGCCGGTTTATGACCCGAATGTTGTGACGGTTCCTTTTGATGTTAATGCCGTGCAAGGGTATGCCCCCCGAGCTCAAAATGATCCATATTCGAACACCTACAATGCCGGGTGGAGGAATCACCCTAATTTCTCTTGGAGGGACCCGAAGACAAACTATCCACCTCAACCGGCACCACCTCAAGCCTATGCACCACCTCAAGCCTACGCACCTCCTCAAAACCGACCATATCAACCGAGACCCGAATTCCAAGGCTACCAACCGAGGCCCGAATTCCAAGGATTCCAACAACCCCGAGGAGGATTTGTTCCAAGACAACCAATGCCACCTCAACCGGAGCCCGAAAATGAGACTAAGGAGAATCCCTCGGACGTTCGCATCGACAATATGGAGAAGTACCTTCAAAGCCTTGCATCGACTGTGTCCACTCTCCATGATGCGGTTAAGGGCGTACCTTCAATCCAAGCTTCCCTCAAATGCCTCGAGACTCAAGTGGGGCAACTCGGGACTTCACTCGGTGAGATGCAAAGGAGTAAGATGAAAGACAAGCTCCCGAGCCAACCCGAGCACGTCAATGCTATCTCGGTGTTGAGGAGTGGTAGACACTTTATAGTAACAAATCAAAATTTGTATATGATGCATGTTTTAAAGATGACGATCAGTTAATTCGCAATTAGTATGTACGGGTGTTGTATTTATACGATAAATACTTACTTTAAAAATTTTAAATTCCGCTGCGTACAGCCCGTACGGTACTATCGAACCCAACAGAAGGAGCGTCAATTCAAGGACCTTTTCAACATGCTCTCGAAGGTAAACGTCAATCTCCCACTCTTAGATGTTATCAAGAATGTTCCGGTATATGTGCAATTTTTCAAGGACTTAGCTTCGAAAAAGCGGAGGTTTGAGGACAATGAAAAAGTCATGATTTCCGAGGTAGCTTCTACCACTATACCACAGAAGGAGTGCGATCCGGGAGCTTTCGTGATGAGGATAGCCTTTGGGAATGGTAAGGCGACGTCCGGGATGTTAGATTTGGGGGCCGGTATCAATCTCATGCCCTACTCGATTTACAAACAATTGGGATTGCAAGGGCTAAAACCGACAAGGATGAGCCTACAACTAGCAGATCGAATGTTGAGGGAACCGAAGGGCATTATTGAAGATGTGTTGGTCAAAGTTGGGTCCATTGTCGTTCCGGTGGATTTCGTGGTCCTTGACGTTGGGGATGTCCCGAATACCGGGAAGGAGCACACAATTTTGCTTGGACGACCTTTCATGGCAACGACCAACACCCTTATTGACGTTAAGGATGGACGAGTCACCCTTTCGGCTCATGGAGAGACGGTCACCTTTACAATGAACAATGCTTGAGAGTCTCCACCCAAAGTTGGCCAATGTTCATTTATGGACGACATGGACAAAGAGGTACATCCCGACTCTCTTTCTCATTTTGTTAATTGCAATGGTATTGGTGAGAAGAAGAAGGTAGTGGGGTCGAGTTTGAATGAGAATGTTGGATTTGGAGTGAAATTTGAGGACGTGAAGATGAGTGATGTTGGAGAGGTTGGTGGATCGAAACCGGGCAAGAAGGGAGCGAAAAAGAAGTCCAATAGCCGAAATGTGAGTTTAGAAGGGGGTGGTGATGTGAAGACGAACCTTCCAGTGCCCCCGAAGAGTAAGTGGGCGAATGTTTTCTTTGACGAGCACGATGTAGTTGGAGGAGCTCGTCGAACCGTGCCCGGTTGACTATGAATTGACGGGAAAGTCGAGCTCACGACTTTAAACCGAGCGCTTCATGGGAGGCAACCCACGTTTTTTGCTTTCTTCCTTTCTTTTTCTTTTTCTTGCATTCTTCTTTTCTTTTTCCTATTTTTTGCAATTTTTCTTCCCATTTCTATATAAAAAAAAATGAGTAAAAAACCAAGCAAAATCGAGTGAGAATAGTGTTCGGGAGTTTGGTCGATGCATTTGGCCGAAAATGATCAACATACGACTAAGGCACGAGCCGCTCTCGCCCTCGCGCCACAGCCCGCGCCCCCGAACTCGCGCACTCGCGCCCAGTTCCTCGCGCGTGGGCACAACAACCCACACCAGCCCGACCGAGGCCTGACCACCTGCCAGCGCCGGCAGCCACCTTTTCTGGCCAACTTTCTCCGATCGTGACGAATTTTATATCAACGCGAAGCTCTTCTCGACGCCGACAACATATCTGAACATCAAGTGCAAATTCCGGCGAGAAGGCTTCCAATTTCCGGCCACAAGCTCTAGATCTACACATCTACTTCAATCTTCAAATCCAAATTACCGGCGACTCACTTGGAGTTATCAAAATCCGAAGGCACTCCCGGACTCCGCTCGTCGGGCCGCACCTTTTTTCGGCCACCGTCGCCGGATCCGGCGAACTTTTTTGGCGACCATTTTTTCCGGCGATCGAGCACCCACCGAGTTTCCGGTTAGTCCTTTCGAGTTTTTCATGTTCCGTACCATCATCTCTACATGCTTGGTCTATTTTCCGGCGACCGGAGCTCCCTACTTTATCTCTTTCTATTTACGATCTTCCGGCGACTATTTTCTCAACATTTTCTGAGGTATGTCGACCTTACCTATACTTGCATGTCCTTTTGTGTCGAGTTTGGTCACTACTCTTGCCGGAGTAGTCGTGGTGGGTTATTTGAGTTAGACTTTTGCTTGATAGGCACGTCATGCCGGGCGTGCCAATTTTGTGTTGTGTTGCCGGATTTTTGGAAATTGTAGGTTCCTACATACGGCTAGTACCGGGAATTGTTTCATGCGTTGTACAATGAGGAGTTGCTCTTCCTATTGACGGCTTCGAGGCCCGATTATTGAGCTCTCATGAATACATGTGCCTTCGTCGAGTTTGTGCATTCACGGTTAGTATCTCTCCGAGGCACACACATACGGCCCTTGTTTCTCTCGGTTCATGTGCTCAATGTTCAACCGTTCGAGTGGTTTCGACTTTCCCTTAAGGACCTCCGGCTCCTCTTCTCTATTCTTCCGGATGACCACCATTCGACACACGGTGGTGCACCACCGTGTAGAGTACGCATTTTCTTTTCTTTCTTCTTTTCTTTTTCTCTTCGTTGTTTCTTGTGTGTCTATGTGTTTTATTTCTTTTGTTTGCTCGTTTATTTTATTTCGTCTCTTCTATCGCTTGAGTTTGTGTGATTATGTGCTCGATCCTATGCTTTTTGGTCAAGCAATGAGGACATTGCTTTGTTTTAAGTGTGGGGGCGGGATTTCATGATTGTACATGTTTGGGCGATATTTCTTTCATTTTTTGTGCTTTATTTTTTCATTTTGGACCGGTTTTGTTTGTGTTTTTATGTGTTTGTGGCAAGTCCCCTCCATGATGCTTGATGTGAGTTTGAAGGCCCAAAATGGTTAAGTGGTGAGATAAGTATGTTGATTGGCGTCATTGTTAACTTTGGTGCTTTATGAACTTGATGATTTGGACGGTACCATTGAATTGAATGATAATTTGATAAGCATGGGACCCTCATGTGAATTCACGGAATTGTTTTGTCCCTTGTGGTTCTCGATTGATTGACTTGAGATAAGTTACCTTATACTCGATATCATTGTAAATGTGTTATGCTATTCATTCATAGTGCATCTTGATCGATTGTGCGATTATGCGATTACATTGATGATGTACGTTTGTGCCACTCCCCTCGAAAAAAAAAAAAAAAAAAAAAATAAAAGGTGAGTTCGCGAGGAGGTACGGACTAGGCTCCTCTTATCCCTATTCACTTAAAAACAAATAAGAGAAGGGAGTTGGCTTATTTGGTCTTGCTGATCATACTCTACATTTTGAGTAGACCATATATAGATTTTTGCACGTGTTTGTAGAAACAGGTAACTTAATTCGAGAAAATAATGTGTAGGATGACTCGGGACGAGTTTTTGTTTTGTATGGATTCACCTCATGGGGAACATGTTTTCGAATTTGAGTTCGATTCGTTGGTTTACCGAATGATAAGGAGAGTGTCATATTCGCATGATGGATAACCGGTCCATTTTGTCGTGTTTCGTGTATTTTTCTTGTTTTTCTTTTTATTCTATTTTTGGCGTATTTCTCCGTGCTTTTGGGTGTATTTCAGGTTTATTCCGTGCATGAAGAGAAGGGTCGAACTGAATTCCGAGATACGAGCAATTTCGAAAGAATTCCAAGAAGTGTTGAACCAATCGCACGAGCCGTCCCCATTCCGAAAATTTCGAGCCATGGTGCCGCTGCCCTGGGCCACTCGCGACCGCGCGCCAGGACCCGCGCCTCATGGACGCGAGATGCTGCTGTCCCGGAACCCGAGACACGCGAAAACCCACGCGACCTCGAGAGTAGTCCCTTACCTCGCGCCGAGTCTGTGCCTTCCCCGTATCCGCGCCGCGCGAAGTCCTTCGCGACCTCGAGAGTAGTCCTCCCAGCGCCATCTGCGACCCGCGCCTCGCGCCGACCTCATGCCGCGCCGCGCGAACTCGCCCGTCAGGTCGAGAGTATCACTGCCCAGCACCGTCCGCGAGCGCGAATCTTGCCGTCAGCTCGAGAGTGTCCGTGCCCTCACGTCCGCGCGCGCGAGCTCCCCCGCCAGGTCGCGAGTGTCCCGCTTTCCTGCCGTCCGCGCGCGCGAGTCTCTCCGCCAGCTCGAGAGTAGTGGATTTCTCCCGCGCCACTCCGTGCCATGCCTGCGCTACCTCGTGACTTGCCCGTGCCAGCCCAAGCCCGCGACCTGTGGAATTCCCGGCGAGCTCGAGAGTACCTGTTAGTAAATGTGCGTGAAACCAGTGTGTGTTTTGAGCTGCACTATAAATATATTTTGTTCCTTTGTAT
Source organism: Striga asiatica (assembly GCA_008636005.1). Lineage (NCBI taxonomy): Eukaryota > Viridiplantae > Streptophyta > Magnoliopsida > Lamiales > Orobanchaceae > Striga > Striga asiatica. The sequence continues at coordinate 2,233,180 of BKCP01000001.1, forward strand.
TTGGGATACCTAGATTTAATTTGTCACTTTTCCCACTTTGGGAATAGCTATTTTCCTTTTAGTTTTCTCTCTTCTCTCTCTTGGGAGCTCTATGACATCATTTTCCGGCGAATTTTCCGGCGACTCTTATTTTGTTCAAGTTCCGAGCTTTTGACTCCGTTTTCATCTAGCACGCAATAGAAGATTGGGTATTTACTTTTAAAGCTCATTACTTCGATTTTTGCCCCGTTTTTACTTGTGATGATTATCAAGGTGATTTTGGGTGTTTGCTTGATGATGGAGGGAATGTTTGGACTTGGTCATTGCTCTTGCTTGTTCTAGTAGGGATTAATTACTTGCCTATCTAGATTAAGGGTTAAGACTTCATTTAAAGCTTAATCACTTAGGTTAGAAGGTTAGGATTAGTGACCTAGTGCTTAGAACTTGCAAATTGTTCGTCATTGAGTTCGTTTGATGTTGATGGTTTAGAGACTCCGGTGGTGTTAATTGCTTTATTCTCTAGTTCAATTGTTGCTTTATATTCCGAGTTTGATTAGCAGTAATTCACTCTCAAACCCCTTGGTTAGCATGTTTAGCTTTTATTTTCTCATTTTGTGTTACTTGGACAATTAAGTGGTGAACAAAGCTCCGAACCGTCTTCCTTTGAGAACGACTCGAGGTCGGGTAGCTCGGTTACCAACTACCCTCAGAATACTTCAAAACAGGTTCTATTCTCCATTTGTGGTCATGAACGAATGTATCTCAAGTTATGGGATGGCCATGATACACTCTCAGGCTTCCCTTTGATTTCCATAGTGAACTCCCGTTCCATTCTCAGTCGGAAATTTGATCGAATAGTGGAAGATTGATGCAGCTGCTTTCAATTTGTACAGCGTCGTCCGTCCTAAGATTGTGTTATACTCACTGGTCATCTTCATGACCTTGAATGTCTCCATGATGATCCGTCTGTTTGCTCCTCCTTCTCCCAGTTCGACTAACAACGTAATTTCTCCTTCTGGTAGAGTGGCTTGTCCGTTAAATCCTGTGATTCCGTCGTTGCACGGACGTAGCTCGCTCCTATCGATTCCCATCCAGAAAAAAGCGTCCCAGTACAAGATGCTCGAATAGGCGCCTGTATCCACCACGATCCGATGGACGGGAATATGAAAGATCGGGGTTGCGATCACGAGCGCGTTTGAGTGTGGATTATCGAACGGATGTGAGTCCTCATCTGAGAACATTATGAGATTTATGGGTACGGGCTGTCATTCTCTCACTCTTGCACGGCTAACTTGATGCCCCGTGTTGTACGCTCGACGCGCGTACGCCTTGGCCTGCCTTCTGAACACGCCCGAGTCTCCACTGCTCGTATTTATCCTCCTTGTGGAAACGGTCCTCCTGACCTGGTTGTTGGACGACTCCTCTTTGTCTCAAACAGATACAGTTCTCTTTCTCCGGCCCGTCCCGGATGTGCTGGCCTCGTCTCTCTGTTCATGGCTGATTGTAAGGATCTCCCGAGGGCGTTCCCTCGCCCTTTGCTAGTTTGGTTCAAAGTCTGGCTCTTCTTCCAACTCCATTCGTTCGTCATTTCTGGGGAGTCGGTTTTCGCCTGCGACCTTGGTGAATCTCCTTACCTGTGGGTTATCAATTAATTTCAACAAAGCAGATATTAGGTTCTTGCACTGGTCCGTATTATGACCGTGTGACTTGTGGTATGCGCAATATCTGGAATTGTCCAAGTGCTCCTCATCGGCCCGGATTGGTTTTGGGTCTGGTATGATCCCCTTGTTCTTGAGCTCCTCGTACACGACGGCTGCGCCGGCCGAATAGACTCCCTGGTAGTTGTTCGTCAGTTCTTCCTGATATTTTTTCTACAGCGCCCGGACCTGGGCCGTCCTCCCTTGGAATTCCATCATTGGTTTTGGTTCTTTGACTTTCGGTGGTGACTCGGTCGGGGCTCCGAACGTTGGTATGGACATGCCTTCTTCCCCGATCACATGTTGTTATGCTTTCATTAGGAACTCATGGTAGGTTTGGGGTTTGTTCTCACATAAGGTCGAACATTGAGTTCGGTCTCAACCCAGAATATGCTAAAACGAGCAGGGTCTCCTGATGGCACGGCTCCATGTTTTGCATCCGTTCGTTAAAACATGTGATATAATCCTTCAGGCTCTCGTCAGTTCTCTGGACTATGTTGGCAATTGACTTTTTCGGTATTCGGCACGGTTGTGACCCAATGAAATGAGTTCGGAACATAGATTTCAGCTGTGGCCAACTGTGGACCGGATGCGGTGGCAATAAATGGTACCATCTTTGTGCTTTCTCCCCCAAAGTCAATGAGAACATTCGGCAACGTAGAGCGTCTCGGGCACCGTGGAGGTGCATCCATGATGTGAACAACCCAATGTGGGTGTCCGGATTTGACATTCCATCGTAGAATCCGATATGGGGAATCTTGATCTTCTCGGGTAGCTGTTCCTGCAAAATATCAAACGTTAGCGGTGATTCAGTCTCGGTCGGAATGACCTCTTTCGTTCTCGTAGGGTTGTGGTGGTTCGCCTCAGTATCACTTATGTTCGGTCTGGCGATGTAGAGACAGTTCGTTTTGAGTTTTTTCGCCGGGTTTCAAGTCCGGACAGCCTCTTTCGAAGCTTCCTTACTTCTTCTCCTTACTTCTTCTTTCTTGTTTTCGCCTGCTCGCCGTTTGAGTACCGTCCATCTCAGGTCGTCCTTGGCAACGTTCCTTCTTAGTCGGTTGAAGACTGACCGGTTGGTGCAGCGCGTGCGCGCATCTGTGACTGACTGGCTATCATCTGTCCGCTCCCGTTCCGTCCAGGTAGTGGTCTTGGTCTCCTCCCTCCGGCTTCTCGTGGTGTCTCTGCGGGATTGTGAAGTGTCTTCTTGAATCGCCGGTCCTTTGTCTCTGGGTCCGGTGGTTAGTTCCTTCTTCGCCGGAGTTTTTGGTGTTTGTCATGAGATTCGATATTCCTCTGACAAAATTCGGGTCCTTGAACAAGGTGGAATAATCCGTTGTGGTTGGCTGGTGGTTGCGCTGGTTGTCTATTTCTTCCGACTCTTAATGGCGGAATTTTTGGCTTGACGATGATGCAGTTGTTCGTGACATGTTAGATATTTGGCCCTCCTTCTAGCGCCAATTGTTGATGTCTAAAAATGACCAACAATGTGTTCGAACTGTATACTGAAATGTATACTCGGTTCGGTTTGCACGAATAGGAACTTATATGGTATTCGGTATGCAAAGCAATACGAATGTAAGCTCTATCTGTGACTTTTAGAGTATTAATGAAAGCATTTACTCATTGCATTTAATGTTGCCTCTTGCCCCTTATATAGGAAGTTGGAGGACTTATTACAATACACTTTGGGGATTATCTTTTACATTTTCCTTTACAAGATATTAATTGATATTTAGTCACACCACATTTAATGCTATTGTACTACACAATCTCATCTCAATAAAGTTGCTTCATCCAGGTCGTGACACGTGTCCCTGCTTGATAAACACCTTTGATGGACTATTACCAGATCCTGCTGCATTAAATGCGTATCGTACGGTCAAATCCTGGTAACGATTAGCGCCGGACACGCCATCTGTATCTCGCTCGGTCTCCATTCCTGTTCGGTTCGTTCGTTCGTGTTTCTCTTCACGAAACAGAATAAACTTTCATTCCATTTAATTTTCTTGTCCGTTCGGTCCTACCTCGTACACCATCCCCTTTCCATGCCTCCCCCCTCTCTCTCTGCCCCCCTCTCTTTCTTTCTCACACACACACACATAGTCAAACACAAAGGCTCGCGATTGGAAAACCGAAGTTCACAGCACCTCTCGCACTCACTCTCTGACGTCCGATATTTGATGGCAACGGCGGAGACCTCAACGTCCCCGATGACGAAAGACATGCTCAGGAGTTGTAAACCCGTCGTCGACCATCGGAGCAGACAGCCGACTGGAAACGAGTGGAGGTCATGTGACATATTCGAGCCAGAGTATGTCCCTGCCCTGGTAGGTATCGGTCGCGGTGAGCTGGTCCGGCAACTCGACGAGCGGCGAAGCAGTAGAGATCTGGACGATTCATGTCGTCGGAGATGGGGAATCAGACGACAGCGGTGCACGACTATAGAGATAAGATTTCTTGCGTTAGTGACGACGAGATGTGACGACAGAGGTGACCATGACCAGCAGAACCATTCTCGCCGGCGACCACGACCAGCAGCGGACTCACCGGAGTCGTTGCAGAGCTCCGATCGTGTAGCAACGCGGCGGTGTGATTTGGTGGCAAAGTAACCTTCCTCTCGGCTAGTGGTTCCCGACGGCAGTGGATATTGATTTTGGATGGGGACTTGTGATTGAGAATTTGATATTTCCTAGGGTTTAAATTACAATTTTCATATTTGTTTTATATTTCAATTTAGCCCATGGGCTAAATTTGAAAATATATGAAGATTAAATATATTTCAATTTGGTACATGTGCCTAATGTGTAATTTCCAAAAACTTTAATAAATGTATAATAAATTTGCAAATTCAAATTTGGGATTTGGGTTTCATGGATTTTGTTTTTCTAAAAAAAATTAGATAGTGTTGAGGGACAATTTTATTTTTATTAATTTTGAGTATTTTTTTAATTTAGTTCATGACCTAATATATAATTTATAGAAATATCTCATAAATGAATATTAATGATAAATAAAGTGTACAATGTTTAAAAGTTTTAATATGTAAGATTTTAATATAAAAAAATATTAAAATAATAAATATACCTTTTATAATAATAAATAATAAATAAACTGAGACTGCACAATAGTGTTTGACGAATTGAGCTTTAACGACTGGCAAGTTGCACCATAATGACGAATTACACATAATGACCGAAACTGAATGAACTAAGATTTCGTTTCGAATATAGAAATATCTCATAAATGTATATTAATGATAAATAAAGCGTACACTGTATAAAAATTTTTAATATGTAAAATTTTGGTATATAAAAACTATTAAAATAATAAATATACTTTTATATTAATAAATAATAGATACACTGCGATTGCACAATAGCGTTAGACGAATTGCACTTTAACTACTACCAACTTGCACCATAATGCTAAACGAATTGCACATAATGACCGACATTGAATGAACTAAAAAATTTCGTTTTGAAATCATATATTTCAGCTCAATTATCTATATTTATTTGTAAAATATCAATTTTGTCAGTTCACTATGGACATTATTTTTTTAAAATAACTAAAATAATCAAACTGTCTAACCATATAAAATATAATTGATAAATACATTTTTATAAAAAATATTATTTATTTTCAGCTAAAAAATTATAAAATATTAAATATAAATATTATAAATATTAAATATATTTTTTATAATTTAATTATTAACTTATTTATATTATTTATAATATTTCGGTGACCGATTACTTAAATACGATCTTACTTTCGGTTAGACAAAAATGGGTTTTAACAACATAAATATGGTGACTTTTTTAATAAGTGTTATTAAAGTTTATGTGTTTGTGACACTTTTTAAAAAGCGTTACAAAGATAAGGTTATAACAACGTTGTTTTTTTTCAAATGTAATCAAATCATGTCTCTTTTTAAAAAGTGTTATTGTGTTAACCAATATTGAGACATTTTTTAAAAAGTGTCGTCATGTTTAATTATATGGCGACACATTTTGAAAAGTGTCTTAAAATAATGTCACATTTTTAGAAAATGTCACAACTTTTTACTAATGTGACAACACTTATCTCAAAGTGTAATTATGTTATGACACTTATACAATTGTGTCGCCATCTTTAAACATATAACAACACTTAAAAAAAGCGTGACTATTTAGTTAGTGATATTATTAAACAAGCGTCACGTTATTTACCACATGGTGACGTTATTTTAAAAATATTTCTGAATTATGACACTTATACAAAAGTGTTCTTATTTTTATCTGTATGGCAACACTTCTCTAAAATATGTAGTTATATATAATCGCTTTTAAAAATCTGTCGCCTTATTTACCAACACAAATTTAGTTGTTCTTTTAAAAAATATAATTAAAACTAAATAGTTGCAACTTTGTTTGAGAAGGGTTAACAACATTACAATATAATGAAATGTTTCAAAGTTTATAATTTATAATGAATTTTTTAAAAATGTCATAGTATTATACTTATATATTGATTTTTTAAAGATTATAAAAACACATTTGACATTCTATCACCCAGCTCACACATGCTTCTTCTTTTTCTATTTAAGAAAAGAGAAAAACACAAGTGAAAAAATAGAGAAGATGATCCCGCCAATCCCTACTCTAAATCCTAATCTCATCTCTCAACTAATTGGGTTTGGGGCAAAAACATAAGCTCTCAACCCTAGCGGAGACGACGACACTGTGGCAGGCGAAAAGCGAGACCTGCAAGAGTGGCGACGAGAAGCGAGAGTGCGAAACCTTCGAGACGACCGACGGGCAGAGGCTGTGAGGAAGCGAGAGTCGAGCCGACGAGCGGTGAGGCAGCGACAGTGTTTATTGTGTTTTTGTGCTTATTTTCGTGTGTTTTATGTGTTTTAGTTTAGTCTTTTTAGGTTCATTTTAGTGTCAACCGGTCCATTTGATCGTGTTTCGTGTATTTTCTTTGTCTTTCTCTTTATTCTATTTTTGGCGTACTTTCTGTGCTCTTGGGTGTATTTTCAGGATTATTTCAAGGTAGATGAGAGAAGAGTCGAACTGAACTCCGAGAGACGAGCATTTTTGAAAGAATCCCGAGAAGTTTCGAGCCAATTCGTACGAGCCATTTCCATTCTGAGAATTCCAAGCCATGTCGATCTAAAGTTTCAAAATTGAGCCAGCATCGCGACCTCGCACAAGGAGCCGCGACCTCGAGAGTATTGCTGCCCACATGCCACTCGCGACTTCGCCCCGTCTCCTGCGCCTCGCGGACGCACGATGCCCACAGCCCTGGAAGCTCGCGACCACGCAAAGATCACCGCCAGCTCAAGAGTGTGCTGCCTCTGCCGTCCGCGCGCGTGAAATATCTCGCGAGGTCGAGAGTAGCATTTCGTCTGCGCCATCTGCCGTCCCCGTGCGCAAGCACCTACGCGACATTGAGAGTAGTGGCTTCATGGCCTGTCCGGGCGCGCGGAACCCTCCGCAGTATCGAGAGTATGGATTTTTCTCGCGCCACACCGAGCTTTCCCTCACGCCTTCCTCGCGCCTGCTCCGTGCCACTGCTGCCCGCGACCCACGAACATGTTGGCGAGCTCGAGAGTGTTTCATTTAATGTGCGTGAATCCAGTGTGTGTTTTTGAGCTAGACTATAAATATATTTTGGCCCTTTGTATTTTGGCATCTAGATTTCATTTGTCACTTTTCCTCTTTAGTAATTTTTCTTTTCTTTTTAGTTTTCTCTCTTCTCTCTCTTGGGAGCTCTATGATATCATTTTCCGGCGAGTTTTCCAGCGACTCTTATTTTGTTCAAGTTCTGAGCTTTTGACTCCGATTTTCGTCTAGCACGCAATAGAAGATTGGGTATTTACTTTTAAAGCTCATTACTTCGATTTTTGCCCCGTTTTTACTTATGATGTTTATCAAGGTGATTTTGGGTGTTTGCTTGATGATGGAGGGAATGTTTGGACTTTATCATTGCTCTTGCCTGTTTTAGTAGGGATTAATTGCTTGCCTATCTAGATTAAGGGTTAGGACTCTATTTAGAGCTTAATCACTTAGGTTAGATGGTTAGGGTTAGTGACCTAGTGTTAGAACTTGCATACTTCTCGTCGTGATTTTGTTTGATGTTGATGGCATAGAGACTCCGATAGTGTTAATTGCTTTATTCTCTAGTTTACTTATTGCCTTTCAATTCCGAGTATCGATTAGCATTAATTCACTCTCCAACCCATTGATTAGCATGTTTAGCTTTTATTTTCTCATTTTGTGTGATTTGGACAATTGAGTGGTGAACGACGCTCCGAACCGTCTTCCTTTGAGAACGACTCGAGGTCGGGTAGCTCGGTTACCAACTACCCTCAACATAGTACAAAACACACAGAGAGTGACACCGAGCGGCAAGGAGCTTCTATTCCGGTAATAATGGTTGATTGCTTGGTTTATTGATTAATATTGGATGCGTATGTGGACTGCGATTCTGTGTATTATGAGCACATTAGAACTTTGATTAATTTGATTTGTATGAATTTTGAATTTGTGACTTATTGATTAATTTTGCACATTAGAATTTTAGATGAGTATGGCTGATTGTTGAACTCTGAATTTGTGAGTTTTCAGTTTTGTTGGCCCTCAGCAGACTCACAGCACTGCAGGCCATTTATTTATTCTCCCGCAGGCCGGTTTTGCACCTCATCCCTCCCCATACTCTCTTTCTTCGTCGTCTCCGACCTCGCCTTAGCCCCAGCCTCTAGCGTGGTAAGCTTACTTCTTCTCAATTTATGTTTATTTTTCTTTATTTTTGTTCTTCTAGCAAAATATGGGACTGACTCTTGTGGATTATGGTGAATTGTTGTTTTTTAGTGCCCTAATTTTTACAATAATCTTAGTTACTTTGTTGTTGCTTTTTGGGATTTTATTTCTTTCTTAAAGTGCTATTTTTTCTCTTTAATTGTTTGAAGGGATATTGAATTTTAAACCCCGCTTCTCGAACCACAGCAACCATCTACTAGTTTATTCTTGGGACAAGGTCTAGCTCATGCTTTCATTGAATAGTGGCGTGTTTGATTTTTTCCAATTTTGGATCCGCAATTCATATTTTACTTTCTTTAATAAAAGTTTTTCGTGATGACTTTATTGTTAGAGTGTCCGACTGTCCAATGTAACCGCCAATAAGCTAAGGGGAGAGTTTATGCAAGGAGGAGGCGTGCTTGATTGCTGCTTTCACGATGGCTCATCAGGGTTTAGTGCCTCCGTTGATCACACTGTTAGAAGGTGATTCATTTTTCCATTTCAAAGACCTAAGTTTTCAATTTTAGATTTACCTTGACACCGTGATGGTGTTTAGCTATTTTTGGTTCAAAATGATAAAAGTATTCAACTTTCCATTTTGTTTGGCAATATTTGAATTCCATCTTATATTTTGTTATGATTTTCGGTATTGATTGCCTTTCACCTGTGCTGTTATCTTTTACTTTCTTTTGTTAGGAGTTTTTTAGTTCCACGCTTGTGTTCAACTACAAACTACAATAGGGAGGATATTTTGGGGAGGCATGACGCCCCTGTTAGTGCATTGAGTACTCATACACAACCGGTGAGTTCTCGTTTCGAATTTTTGACCTTTTATTGATTTTCAGTATTGAATAGGGAATAAACTTAGTTTGCAAGCTTTGCTTTTTCAATTGCAGGGTTCAGCTTAGAATGCAATCGCTGACTATATGAATATGTCATTCTGGTGCTGAATTTATTAATTTGTATGTTTTTGCTAAACATAAAATTTTTCCCTTGTACAACTATTTTTTCTTATTCTTCTCATGTGATTTGTTAAGGTGAATTTTGGTGCCCATTTACTAAAATAAGTAGTTTTAGCTTATTTTGGGATTTGTTACTTTTAACAATCAGTTGTTATTTCTGTAGTCATCTGAAAGTAACTTTTAACAGTAGGTTGTTATTTCTGTGTGATCTGAAAGTAAGTTTTAGAGGGTTTTTTATTTCAGATTTTTGCTTTTTCTAAAGTTTCTTGGAAGATCATAGAATATTATAATTTCGTATTAGGAGTTCTATAGTTGAATGGGCAATTGGTTTGAGAAAGGAATGTTGATTTTGAATCTTGCTAATGAAAGAGAAAATGAAGTAGTAAAATATATTTAAGAAACCTACGAAATAAATGGATTGAAGTGCCGACAACCAGTGAACTATACCTAAGCAAAATTACATGTCTATGTTATTTTCCATCTCATGTATAATTGTTGTTCCATGATTATCCTTTATTGGTTGGAGTTTTTAACTTGTTTATGTCATTTTGTTTTTCAACAGTCGGGTTTGTGGTAACCTGCATGCCATCATCATCAGGAAGTATGGTTTGATGTGCTGCAAACAATGCTTCCGCAGCAACGCCAAGGATATCAGCTTCATCAAGGTATTTGTTTGGTTACATTGATAACTCCTTTGTTTATGACACTATAGTATCATTTTCAGATGATTCATTGGTTTATGGTTTGCTTTCTTTGTGCTTGTGCAGTATCGTTCAGTAGTGGGTTCACGACGTTGAAGATGGATGTTTTCGTTCCAACGTGTAGCATCTTAGTTTTTTTTTTGTTTAAAATTCAATGTCATGAGAATTTTGGTCCTAGTCTTTCAATTATCATTTGTTCAATGAACCATTGGATTACGATTGTGGATCGAGGTTTGTGTTTGGATATTGATTTTTCATAAAATGTCTTTCAATCTCTTTGTACTTTGACACACTTAAAAAAGTGTAATGTATTGAAAATTGCAAACAATACAATTTCATGTCACAATCTATATTAATGACGCTATAAAAAAGCGTCATGCATTGAGATTTACCGACGTTAAAATTTTATGTCACAACTCGTAATAATGATGACGTGCTAAAAAAAGAGTCGCTCATTGAAAATTACTTACAGTAATATATTGTGTCACTAAATTATGTACTAACGACGCAATTTTGAAAAAGTGTCGCCCATTAAAGATTACTTATGCATCTAGGTTGCGTCACAAATAAATTCGTGACATCAAATTTAGCAACGCAACTGGAATTCGTGACATCAAATTTAGCAACGCAACTGGCGACACTTTTGCAAGTGCAGGTAAATTTATTTGTGACACTAATAAATGTCCCTAAATAAAAAAATAAGCGTCTCTAAATACAACTTTTTTTGTAGCGACACTGTAAGTGCAGTATTGTAAGTGCGTTAGATGAATTGCACATTAATAACTGTCGAATTGCAGTTAATCAATTAAACTTATTTTCCCGATTCGATAATTTGTTTTTACTTCTAAAATCACGAGTAATTCAAATTGAGGTCGGCATTATTTTTTCAAGTAACTAAAAAAACCAAACCTACTTTTAAATAATGTTTTATTTATTCAGTAAAGTTTTTCAAGTTCTTTGGAATATCTATCTCGTGCCGCCAATCATTCCATTATAAATGGGGAATGTGTTGTTTTGGTTAAGCCTCTTCAAGATCAGGTGTTGAATTATGTTTTAGTTTTTGATAAGTTTTATAAATCTTGGAAACGTGGTGTTTGGTTAAGACATTTAAATCTTGGTAAGTATAATTACTCAATTATTTTAATTGTTGTTTAAATCTACTTGTTAACTAGAAAAGTAGCTAGAGAAGTTGATTGTAGAGAGAGTAGTAGGAGAAGAGAGTTTCATTCCCTATAAATCATAAAGACGTTGCAAACGTACAAAAATTTATTAATTACGAATTTATTAGGGAAAGAGTTTTGAATGGTAAAGTGACGCTCTCTTATGAAACTTTTGTTATATTTGCTTTCATATAAGTTTTTTTACTTGTACACTAATAGCGCACGTTGGCAGTTGGCACTCCCGTATCTTTCAACACCACATAATTTTCTACGTGTTCTCACACAATTTGTTTCGTAAGCCAATATTGAGCGAAAAGTAATTACCCAAAGCCTTCTTGTATTGGAATCAATACATTAGTGTATACATTTATATTTTTTATTGATACAGTGTTACATATCAGGAACAAGTAGAGTAGAGCACTGTTCGAAATAAGTCAAACGTACATGGTATTAGGCGCCTATATATAGCCACGCATACAGTAGCAACTTAAAGTGGCTTCTTCATAATATGTGTCCTCGATATAGTAATGACAACACCACCACCATTGGCATTATTCGCTGGTGGTGACCGCAGTCTTCATTCCCTGGTTGATGCAGTGATCAGATACATTGCAGATGAAGTAACGCCATCCAATTGTATTTAAGTTAACAGTAGCTGGCGTTTCCTTCATATATGCATTTGTCCCTATGGGCTTGGGGTTGCAATTATCGTAGTCACTCTTGCTTACCTCCAGCACAATGTGTAATCTTGGGTCGAATACGAACACTAAATTAACACCACAAACACAACATTCGATTACGAAAGAATTATTGCAATAAAATTGACATTGTATATATGTGTATTTATTTAAAATAAATAGGTAAACAAATATAATACGAGATAAATCCACTTTTGTATAAATAATCAAACATGAGAGAGAAAAATAACAATGAGTTAAGACTACGTTTACATAACATATATAAAATAGCAGGCAAAAATAGCCTCTTACCGTGTGTCACCCCCTTTGAAATTCTTGTTGTTAACCTAGGTGGAATCGAAGGGCAAACTCCAACCCGTTGTAGCACAATCGCCGACAACATATCCGAGTTTCACAAAAAAATTCCGACGATAAGGATGACCGGAAAAAGTCACCGGTTCCGGTGAAGGTGGACGTCACTAGATGCGGCTTTGCGAGAGGAGTTCAACGGTACCTTCCGATTCACGTGGGTCAAAGCGAGTCACCGGGAATTTGCGAAAGAGTCGGATAAAATTTGTAGATCTACGAGCTTTGACCAGAAAATTGGAAGCCTTATTGTCGGAATTTGCTCGTGAAACTCGGATATGTTGTCGGCACGAAGGAGAGCTACAAGATCATGTAAAAATTTTCAACATCCGACGAAGTTGGCCGGCGGCAGGTGGCGGTTGAGACACAGTTGCAACACTTATAAAAAGTTAGTATTTTTTTTGTTTTCCCAAACTTATAAAGTGTAGTTTTATCTGCAATTTAACAAAATATTTGAGTTTTATCTACAATTAACCCTAGTTTTTATAATGCTTAGGGTCATAGATCATTTTAGCCAATGTCCATCCTGATAGTGCATTTTATTAAATTCTTGTATTAATTGGATTTTTGTCAGATAGTTTAACTTCTATCTTGTTACTATAATATTGTATTTCCGTCATATTTTGATTTTTATGTTTTAAGATATTAAATTTTAACGTAATAAAGACACGTGAAATAATCCGTTTGCTCAGTGGATGAAATAGAGAAAACCAATTATATTGTAGCCGTTATTTATCATTATCTATCTACCTCGGAAATGCTCACATGTCCGGGCACATGTTAATATGTCCAACGACTTATGTAGCATGCACACATTGGTCATGTATTTTTTTTAATATATTAATATCACCAACGTGTGCATGGCACATCGGTGGGCATATTAACATGTGTCCACCGTGGGCATGTGAGCATTTCCCCTTCTACCTATCTATCTATATCTATCAGTCTATTTATATCTATATCTATATCTATCTATCTATCTATACTATTATAAAAAGACGAGCGGTTTTATAAAAATATGAACTGCCTCAAAAGCCCTTACTTTGACATATTTTTAATGGCAAATTAGTAATACACTAATACTTATCATATCTTATATTTTTAAGAAATAATTATTATCTAGTTAAATAAATATAGATACACGAACAAAACATTTTAGATCTCCTAAAAATCAAATTCCTCACGAATTTGTTTCTTTTACATATTTGTCAAACTGCTTCTTTCATATCTCCATAAAATCAACCCAGATAACAAAGCTTTAAAAATATATATATAATTGATGCTTTGAAAAATATCTTATTTTTAATATAACTTTAATGTAAAATGGTAATTACTTTAATTAATAACAAAAAGTACTACATGAAAGTTTTAATGTTTAAGAAATAATACACAAAAAATTGCTATATTGCAATAAAAAAAACACAACGATCAGACATTCTACTTAAAATCGCAACGAATATTCATTAATATACCGAGTATATACATAATCTAACAAACTAAAAATAGTGGATCAATTCATTTAGCTAATTCGTAATTAAGAAAAATAAACTCTTACATTTAGAAATTGCACCTTAGATTTATTGAATTGAATTTTTATCCCACAAAAAATGTATTTATTTGTTCGTTTGATTAATTTTTTTCAATTGTGGTCGCAAAGCCAATAAAGTTAACGAATTTTCACCTAACCATTAGGTGAAGAACATATGAAAGAACAATATCACTACAAGAAATTTCAGAAAATATGACGATAAAATTCGCCATGTAAAGCTTATTTTTCGTCATAAAAGTAAATTGATGACGAAATTTTATTGTCACAGAGATCGTCACCGTAGCCGCGTCATATTAGGTTTAAGTGAAAAATTTTGAACTTGTCACCAAATGTTTCACTTTTAATGACGTTTATAAGTATCGTCATGTTATTTGGTCATCTTTCATGACGATAATTTCGTCACGTTTATTATGCGAATTTTGTCATGTAAACGATTATTTTGTCATAAAAGGACAAGTTTTAAATGACGAAAACTTGACTCTGTCAATTAAATATTATTTTTTAGTGACGAAATTTATTATTTTATCGAATTTATAAAATTTCAGTGACGAATATATTTGTAGCGTTTTCGTTATAAAAATCGTCATATTTCATATAATTCGTCATGAAAGAGTTACATTACAAAATATTGGTCGTCGCCAAAAAAAAAAAATGACAGTAACAAAAACGTCACAAAAAATAGAAGCAGTGACGAAATATTCATTGTCTCCAAACACATACAAAAGCGACAAATTCTTTTGTCAGAAATTATTAGCTCTATGATTACGAAGGAAAAGATTGTCATCCAAAGCTTGAGATATAATGACAACATAATTATATTTTTTTTTTAATATATAGCAAATTGAATATTTTTGTACTTTATATTATAAAGTACAAAAATATTAAATTTGCTAAATATTATAAAAAAATATAATTAAGTTTTCATACTTACTAATAAATATGAAAAGAAGTAATAAATAAAAATGTTATAATTAATCAAAATAAACATAAAATTTTTCAAATTGTACTTATCGATGCAAACTAACTGAATTGTTCAATGCTTGTTATTTTTTTGTGCTTTAGTTCTATGTGTAAGTTTTAGGTGATAGATAATAGTTATTTGTACTTTTATCCATCTAGGTTAGAACTTTTATTTTTTAGAAAAAAATGATTATTTTAGTTTTAAATAACCTTTAATTTTCTATTACTTTTTTGAATATAATATGTAAATATCATATTACACATATAAAATAATATTTTTTATTATTTAATATTTAATATGTAAGAAATCTAACTCAATTGAGAAATTAATAGGTAATTTTGAGATAAAATAATGATTGATTTTAAAAAAAAATATGGACTAAAAAGTTCATGTGTTAAATATATTTTTAATAGAAAAATTGTAGGTATTCCACTAAAAATTGCAATGAATATTTCATTGGTGTAGTGTTCATTGGAAAATTTCATTGTCTATCCCATTATTTATTATTGTGTGAATTTCAGTTAGAATTGGTTTTCGGACCATATTTCAACTATTGGAAAAATTTTCAATGAAATTTTAAAAAATTCAATAGAAGTTTATGGAAAGCTAATTGCAGTGGAGGATACAAAATAATTTCTTATAGGGGGCACTATTTAGTTAATAAAAAAGTATACTATCAAAATAACATAATGCACTACAATTTATAAATTATACTTTTCATACTTTACATCTTTCTCATCTGTAATACATTTTTAACACATATAAGTTAGAAAATATTAAAAAAAAAAGGCATGATTTGTTTTCTTAGTTCAATATAAGAAAATCATTGAAAACAATATACTTTTTAGAATTTATTTTTTAAACAAAAACTTTATGTGGTATTATAGTTGACTCGATACTATAATTGATGAATTTACAAATTATGAATATTTGAATATGATATTAATGAGAACATTTTTAATATATATAGTATGATATAAAGATACAATTAATTGATATATAATAAGATATATGATCCTAAAAGTTCTATAATTTATTTTATGAATTTTTTACAAATATAAATGTTATATATATAAATATTTTTTTTTTTCCAGAACGATAGAAATTTTATATAAAGGCACAAATGTGCAAAAGTACAACTACCAGCTGAAAACGCAGCAACCAGCTGAATAAAATTGAGAGGACAAGTCGAAAGACCGCCTAGAACCAACCAGAAAAGGGGAATACCCTAGCAACACAAAGACACAACACTAAAACGACCCCAACGGGGTAATGCCTGAGTGTGTGGTCCCAACAGGATAATAATTCACACTGGGGCTAACCGAGGCCAACGGCCTAAACCTAAAACACAAAACTAACACAATCACCAACACAAACGACAATAAACAGAACAAACAATCGAAAAATACTAGCAACAAAACAACTACACACTAAAGAACACAACCTCCCTCAACAGTGACAACCGACAAGGCAGCAGACAAAGTCAATTCCAAGGAGAGCTCCGTAACTCCGGTACCACGCCCACCACTGCATAAGGCATAGCAGGACGATGACCCAAGCCCCAAAAAACAATCCGAGAGACCGAACCGCACTCCAATCACAAGAAGCCACCATCTCCCCCCAATCGTCTAACACCACTAGCAGATCCGACACACTCCCGAGACCGACTAACACCACTAGCCTACACCCAAGAACAGTCGGCCGCCCACGAACTCGAGAATCGAGAAAGGGGAGGAAGGGGAGAAAAGCATCCGAGCTCAGCCGCTTCAAATCTTCCTGAATGGAGCATCCTCCGTTCAACCCAGCCTGCAAGGATAACCCAGACCCAACCCTCCTGCACAAACGAGGAGCCGACGACCCGGCCCTGGCAGAAACTGGAAAAGCGCAAAAGGGCATACCTCCAAGCCGGCAAGAAGAACCGCCCCGACCAAAGCCGATTCAAGCAACACAAGCCTCATCCACGCACCGCCGCACCCCGCCGAGCTCTGATACCACTGAATGCCGACGGCCATCTAGCGGAAAAAGAGTTCGCTGAAACCCTAGCCATTATCCAGTGGAATCAGGCGGAGGACGAGAGTGCCGCGGCTGTGGATGAGTGGTGGAGGTCGTCCACCGACGAGCCTGGATGACAGGTGAGGGAGCACAATCAAAGCGAATTGATGAACGCCGAAAAGGAGCGAATTTGGGGATCTGGTCACCGAGGAGAAGCGTTAATAGACTTTTTTTTTTATATATATATATATACTAGTATAATACACGTGTATTACACGGGTGTTGAATTAGAAAACTTTTATAAAAAATATTAAATATTTTATAATTTAATTTTATATAAAACATTACTTTGAGTTTTAATTAAATTGTCAAATTATATTTTGTAATCATAATAATTAAACACCCGTGTTGAATTTTTTTGCATATATCATATAAAAATATCGATATTCTTTACTATTACATAAGTACAAAAATATATATCTTAAATAAATAGAAATAATATGGTAATATGTATATATATAAGTGTAGAATATATTTATTTGACATTAAGCAAAATAAATTATTTTTTTTACTTAATTAGATGCTTAATACATCTAAGTGTCGTATCAGTTGTGCTTCACAGTTTTTTAACTTTATATGTAATTTTAGAATTTAGATAAATAATTATTTATTTTTATTAGATTGACAAAATACCAATTAGATAAAATATATATATATATGTAAACATATGAAAGAATATAAAGTAAAAAAATATTAAATTCCATAAATAATATTAAAAGTGTTATAATTGATTAAAATAAATATAAAACTTTTAAAACTTATATTTATAATATAAACGAGTTGAGTTGTAAACATTTGTTAATCTTTTGTGATTATTAATTCTATGTGTAAGGTTTAGGTGACAGACAATAGTTATTTGTACTTTTATCCATTTAGGTTAGAACTTTTAAAATTAAAAAAAAAATATAAAAAAAAACTTGATTATTCTAATTTTAAATAACTTTTTTATTTGCTAAATATCATATTACATTTATACAATTGTAAATATTTACATTATTTAATATTTAATATGTAAGCAATATAACTCAATTAAGAAATTAACAGGTAATCTTGAGATAAAATAATGAATGGTTTATATAAAATTACATGGACGAAAAAGCCATGTGTTTAATGTTTTTTTAATAGCAAAATTGTAAGGATAATTAATTAATAACAAAAGATACTATATAAAAATTTAATGTTTAAGAACGAATATAATAATAAAAAAAAACCAATTGTAAGGTATTCTACTGAAAATTTCAACAAATATTTCATTGATATAACTTTAATTGAAAATTTTGATTTGCTATTGCAAAAGAGATAACATTAAATTATATTAGAATTTAACTGATTTAATTATTCCAATTATTATTATTTATTGTTATGTGATTTTTTATTGGAATCTTTCTTGGACAATATTTCAACCGTTGGAAAAACAGCCGTTGGAATTGCAAAAAATTCAATGGAAGTTTCACTGGAAAGCTAATTGCAGTGGCTGTTTGTTGTGTTTTTGTGCTTATTTTCATGTGTTTTATGTGTTTTAGTTTAGTCTTTTTAGGTTCGTTTTAGTGTCAACCGGTCCATTTTATCGTGTTTCGTGTATTTTTTTTGTCTTTCTCTTTATTTCGTATTTTTGGCGTACTTTCCGTGCTCTTGGGTGTATTTTTAGGTTTACTTCCGAGGATGATGAGAAGAGTCGAACCAAAGTCTGAGAGACGAGCATTTTCAAAAGAACCCCGAGAGGTTTCCATTCCGAGAATTTCAAGCCATGTCGGTCCTAAGTTTCCCAGCACCCGCGCCCTCGAACAAAGCCGTGACCTCGAGAGTGAGCCTTGTCTCGCGTCGACCCCGTGCCACAGCCGCACTCGCGAGCATGCAGAACCTCCCGCGAGGTCGAGAGCACCCTTGATCGTGCCCGCGCCGCGCCCTCCCGTGAGGTCGAGAGCGTCGCTGCCCAGCACTGTCCGCGCCGCGCGAAATCATCCGCAACATCGAGAGCATGCTGCCTCTGCCGTCCGCGCGCGCGAAATATCCCACAAGGTCGAGAGTAGTGCTTCTTCCGCGCCATCTGCCGTCCGCGCCTCGCGAATCCACTCGCGACGTCGAGAGTACTGCGCCATCTGCCACCCGCGCGCGCGAATTCTGCCGCAAGCTCGAGAGTAGTCCCTTTCCTCGCGCCGCACCCGCGCCACCTCGTGCCCGCGACCCGCGGAAAATTCCTCCAGCTCGAGAGTATCTTTTAGTAAATGTGCGTGTTTCTAGTGTGTATTTTGAGCTGGACTATAAATATATTTTGGCCCTTTGTATTTTGGATATCTAGATTTCATTTCTCACTTTTCCTTTTTAAGAATTTTTCTTATCTTTTTAGTTTTCTCTCTTCTCTCTCTTGGGAGCTCTACGACATCATTTTCCAGCGAGTTTTCCGGTGACTCTTATTTTGTTCAAGTTCTGAGCTTTTGACTCCTATTTTCGTCTAGCACGCAATAGAAGATTGGGTATTTACTTTTAAAGCTCATTACTTCGATTTTTGCCCCGCTTTTACTTATGATGTTTATCAAGGTGATTTTGGGTGTTTGCTTGATGATGGAGGGAATGTTTGGACTTGATCATTGCTCTTGCTTGTTTTAGTAGGGATTAATTACTTGTCTATCTACATTAAGGGTTAGGACTCTATTTAGAGCTTAATCACTTAGGTTAGAAAGGTTAGGATTAGTGAACTAGTGCTTAGAACTTGCAAATTGTTCGTCATTGAGTTCGTTTGGTGTCGATGGCATAGAGACTCCGGTAGTGTTAATTGCTTTATTCTCCCGTTTATTGCTTCTTTCAATTCCGAGCATCGATTAGCATTAATTCACTCTCCAACCCATTGATTAGCATGGTTAGCTTTTATTTTCTAATTTTGTGTGATTTGAACAATTGAGTGGTGAACAAAGCTCCGAACCATCTTCCTTTGAGAACGACTCGAGGTCGGGTAGCTCGGTTCCCAACTACCCACAAAATACTACAAAACAGTGGTAGGTCCAAAATAATTTCTTACAGGGGGCGCTATACCATCAAAATAATATAATTCTTTTAAAATTTATAAATTATCATTTTTATAATCTATATACATATATATATATATATATATATATATATAATTACTAGCTGATGCATTTAATAAAACATTTAATAAAACCTATTTTCATTTTCCTCCAAAGGGAGTTACATTTTTTTTAATTAATTAATCACTAATCTGCTAAAACCTTTACACATTAATATATATAAATTTTTATTATTTATTTTTTGGATCAGCTACTAAATAATTCTAAATTTGGTAGAAAAATATTCAAATGTGTAACGACTAATGTTGGAACTTAAAGTTGATTGGTACATTCAGAGCTGTAACCGCTATATTTGGTTGCATTGTTGGAAGAAAAATATGATTTACACATTTTTTTCTCTAAAATTCAGAAACTCCAATAATTTTTTTTATTTATGTTAATTTTCTTAATATATGCCACAAATATATAAATTATTTTATTCATGTTACTAATATAAATGTTGCATAGTTAAAATAAAATTTAAATCTCAATTAATTTTGAATGATAAATATAGCTTTAAAAAAAGTAATAATTTTTATATGATAGAAGTGTATTCAGCTGTTGGCTGTATTATTCAGCCATGGTCTGTGTACTTTGCACATTTGTGCGTTTTTGTTATATAATATCTTCTATCGTTTCGTAAAAAAAAAACGTGTTTTATATCTGTGCAAATGCACAGGATCAAATACTAGTATGTCATATTTCTCACTTGTAATAAATTTTAATACATCAATACAATCATGACAAGTTAAAATAAATTAACAAAAAAACATAATTTTTCTTCAACATAATAAGATCATTGAAAATAATATATTTTTAAAAAATTTTATGAACAAAAAATTTATGTTAGTGATCTAGTTGACTCGACAATATAATTGATGAATTTGTAAATTATTAATATATAAATATAATTCTACATACATTAGTTAAAAAAGACATGAAAAAAGTTAGAAAAAAAATAGGTTGCAAAAGAGAGAAAAGAAGGTATCATTAAAATTAAAAAAAATTAAAAAGGTGAAATTGTAATTTCTAGATTTATCTTATTTTCTTTAGTTGTGATACTGTGTTTATGTTATAACTTTAATAAAGTTATGAGCTGAATTAAATAATAATTGGTTGAGTCGTAAATTAATTCATTATTTATCTTTCTTTCTTTTAGTTTTTTTTTTCAGAGTAGGGGGTATGATTAAAATTATGAAAAATGTTCTTACAAATTTTGTTAGATACATAATGCTATATGTTTTGGGAAGTGGCCATGTGTCGACCGTATTAAAAAAATAGATTTGTCCATGATCCCAACAAAATATTTTTGTTATAATTTTCATTGAAATAATTCAAATGAGAGGAATAACATTTAAATAGTAGTTAGAGTCAGAAAAAGATTTCATATTGGAGGCACTATTTAGTTAATAGAAAAATTATACCATCAAAATAACATAATGCATTACAATTTACAAATTATACTTTTCATAGTTTGTCATCTTTCTCATCTGTAATACATTTTTAACACATATAAATTAGGAAATTTTTTAAAAACATGATTTTTCTTCATTCAATATAAGAAAATCATTGAAAACAATATACTTTTTAGAATTTTTTTAAAACAAAAACTGTAAGTGGTATTATAGTTGACTTGATACTATAATTGATGAATTTAAAAATTATGAATATTTAAATATGATATTAATGAGTTTATTTTTATTATATATAGTATAATATAAAGATATACGATTAATTGATATATAATAAGACATATGATCCTAAAAGTTCTATAATTTATTTTATGATTTTTTACAAATATAAATGTTATATATATAAACATATGAAAGAACAATATAAAGTAAAAAAATATTAAATTTCATAAATAATATTAAAAGTGTTATAATTGATTAAAATAAATATAAAACTTGTATTTATCAATATAAACGAGTTGAGTTGTAAACATTTGTTAATGTTTTGTGATTATTAATTCTATGTGTAAGGTTTAGGTGACATATAATAGTTATTTGTACTTTTATCCATTTATGTTAAAACTTTTAAAATTAAAAAAAAAAAAAAAACTTGAATGTTCTAATTTTAAATAACTTTTTTATTTGCTATTAGTTTTTTAAATATAATAAAAAATATCATATTACACTTATACAATAGTAAATATTTTCATTATTTAATATTTAATATGTAAGCAATATAACTCAATTAAGAAATTAATAGGTAATCTTGAGATAAAATAATGAGTGGTTTCTAAAAAATTACATGGACAGAAAAGCCATGTGTTTAATGTATTTTTAATAAAAAAATTGTAAAGATAATTAATTAATAACAATAGATACTATATAAAAATTTAATGTTTAAGAATTAATACAATAAAATGAAAAAAAAAAAAAGCCAACCTTAGGTATTCCACTGAAAATTCCAACGGATATTTCATTGGTATAACTTTAATTGAAAAATTTTATTGACTATTCCAACATAGATAACATTAAATTACATAAGAATTTAACCGATTTCATTATTCCAATTACTATTATTTATTGTTATGTGATTTTTTATTGGAATCTTTCTCAGACAATATTTCAACCATTTGAAAAACGGCCATTGGAATTGTAAAAAATTCAATGGAAGTTTCATTGGAAAGTTAATTGCAGTGGCAGGTCCAAAATAATTTCTTATAGGGGGCGCTATACCATCAAAATAACATAATGCTTTTACAATTTATAAATTATAATTTTTATAATATGTCATATTTCTCACCTGTAATACATTTTTAATACACCAATACAGTCACGACAAGTTAAAATAAATCAACAAATAAAAACATAATTTTTCCTTCAACATTATAAAATCATTGAAAATAATATATTTTTAAAATTTTTATGAACAAAAAATTTATGTTGTGGTATAGTTGGCTCGACAATATAATTGGTGAATTTGTAAATTATTAATATATAACTATAATTCTACATACATTATTCAAAAAGACATGAAAAAAGTTAGAGAGAAAAATATGTTGCAAAAGAGAGAAAATAAGCTATCATTAAGATTAAAAAAAATAAAAGGGTGAAATTGTAATTTCTAGATTTATCTTATTTTCTTTAGTTGTGATATTGTGTTTATGTTATAACTTTAATAAAGTTATGAGTTGAATTAAATTATAATTGGTTGTGTCGCAAATTAATTCATTATTTATCTTTCTTTCTTTTAATTTAATTTTCAGAATAGAGGGTATGATTAAAATTATGAAAAATGTTCCCATAAATTTTGTTAGATACATTATGCTATATGCTTTCGGAAGTGGCCATGTGTCGACCGTATTAAAAAAAAAATAGATTTGTCCATGATTCTATCAAAATATTTTTGTTATAATTTTCATTGAAATAATTCAAATGAGAGGAATAACATTTAAATATTAGTTAGAATTGTCGTTGAAATTCGATTGTAATATATTTTTATCAAAATTATCGTTGGAATTTCATCATTTTCTTGTAGCGAGGTACTTCTCCAAATCAATAAAAATATTTGCGTAATACTATTGTGTGCAATTAATTATTATAAAAATTGTTGATAATGATAGAATATATAACACATTCAATGTAGTTATAATTTACTTTATGATAATTAGTATTTTTTTCAAAACAAACAAGATACATCTAGGTCAAATGTTCTTGCTTATTTTATTAGTATTATAATATATAACTAAACAAGAGTTAAGAATGATGTTCTATGTAATAAAAAAATAAACTTTACAATGATCAAGCTTATAGTTCGCATTCAATCCAAAAGTAAAAAAAGTGATAAAATTCATTAATGTCATCAATCAGTTGGAGCTGATTAATGAGAAATATAAAATACACCTGAGATGCACATTTATTTTAACTAGGACTTTTAAGTACATAAAAAATATTTTTTTTTCAATTCAAAATGGGATATTAGTATTAATTTTTTAGTTAAATATTTCATTACTTTCTAACATTAATTTTTTTACTTTCGAAATACTTAATATTTTTTTTATTTCCAATGATTTTTTATTCTTTATATGTAATATATCACACCATTTCTTTCCAATGATGTTTTATTTGACAATTTATTGTAAATAAAATAAAAATATTTTGATTATTTCTACAGATATAAAATAAAAACATATATATATATATATATATATCAACACAAATTTAAAATAATAAATATACCTAAAATTATCTCATAAAATAGATTATAAATCCAAGTTAAATAAATTTTATTAAGTATAAAATAACATAAGATAAACGTGTGGTATATTTTTCTTACATAGATTTTAAATATTCATACTACGAAAAAAGAAAAAAATAAATGTAAGCTTACAACTATTGCCAATTTTAATTATGTGAATTAAAAAGAGAAATAAATGAGTAGTATGCTAAACTATTATTCTTTATTTTTCGGGAAACGATAGAGATTTTATATTAATAAAAACCGCACAAAGTGCAAAGAGAAAGCAGTCAAAAGCTGAATAGTACAACCAGAGGCTAAAAAACTGGGAGGCAGATCTCAAGATCGCCTAGAATCGACTAGCAACACTAGAAAGACAAACTCGCAACTACATGAAAGTAACTAACACAAACAAAAAACTAAAACAACAAAAAAGATTCCAACAGGATAATGCCCGAGTGTAGGATCCCAACAGAATAATAAGTTCACACCCGGGCTCACTGCTAAACTGNATAGAGATATTATATAAAAGGCACAAATGTGCAAAGAGCAGCCACCAGCTGAATACAAGTAGCTAATAGCTGAAAAGTGGGAGGACAGGTCAAAAGACCGCCTAGAATCAATATATATTATTATAACTAAATAAATATGTAATATTAAATTATATTTTATCTTGTGTGATTATAATTGTAGCCTAATAAATAAGATACTTTGATAACAACATAATTATATAAAATGCGTAAAAAAATTAAACAATACATATAAATATGCCCTAATTCTTTTAACAAATAAAATATTATTTCTAAATATAATAAGAAACAAATAAAACAATAGTAAGGCAATGAAGAAAAAGAAGTCTATTTTTTTTCTTGTAGAAAAATATGAATATCAACATCTAGAAACAAAAGTCTGTTATAATTACTACATTTTTTATTACTGGCACTTAAATTCTCATAATATTGATCCTATATTATAAATTTTGAAATTTTAAATAATTAAAAAATGAGAAACTTTGTAATACATAATGTATACTTTAATAATGACTTTGTGATAATTAATTTCACAGATGGCAAAGAGAATTATAATATAATAGAATTTTAATTTTTTTTCTTCTCTCTGATATTTTAACAAATGATATGTTTCTCAATATTATCTCATTGTTATTTTTTTCATTGTTAAAGAATCAAGAAAATATATTTATCATAAATTTTCAAAACATTATGATTGATGCAAAAATTTAGACAATAAAAGCGTTTGAAATCATTGGAACAACCAACATGCTCAATGATTTGCAAACAACATATTACTAGTACAACACCCGTGTATTATATGGGTGTTTGGTAAAAAATTATTCTTAAATTTTAAAATTAATGAAAAACTTATTTTAAATTTTATTTACTTTCTTACAAAAAATATATATTATTATATATTTTAGAATTACACTTTTTACTTGTGCGACTTACATGTGTTATATTATAGTAATTTTTATAAACTATATCATATAACTACTTGAAATATAAATATATTAATTGACAAATGATTTTATTTTTCTAATTAATATTATAAAATAATTTTATTTTTTTATAAAGATAAATATAATTTATTTATTTTTATACATACAATATGGATGTTAAATTAAAACTCATCAAGAGATGATTATTTTGATATATTATATATGTAAAGCTGATAAAAAATACAAAAGTTATTAACTTTTAAAATACATTTACAATTCAATGGTTATAATAAGAAATGATATTAAAATGCAATTAATACATGTAACATGAACCATAAATAATCAACATATTTATAGATAATCCTAACCTAATTACTTTTGGATTGGAAATAAATTAAAATCTACCCAAGCCTAATAACGAAGCATGTAATTATGCCATATAGGAATCCGAAGCATGCGAGCCTGCAACTTAGACTCAGCACGTTCTGAATTAATATATAGGGGGGATAGAGTTCGTGTATCTTCTAAATAAATAACATTGAAAAGGAAATATCGGGGCATGATCAAAATATTTTTGAAATTTTGAATGAAGTTATCATATTTTGATAGAAATATTTACAATTCTATTTGTGTATTGTGCTCGAACATATATGCAATTACTCTAGAGTATATATACTTTCATGTAATGTATGACGATTTCAAAAAATAATTTAGTTTTCATGTAATGTGTGATGATTTAGAAAAATAATTTAGCGTCTCGAGAGAAGTATATGTAACCAAAATTTTGAAAGGTCAACTTTTATTTGAAAATGAAACTCATTCTCACCCCGTGGAACGAGAACTCCATGGAGGAGGTGTCAATTTGTCTATATAGAGAGAAAATAATGAAGTAGTTTAAAAGAAATATCAGCAATTATAATGACACGGTTGATTATTTCACAGAGATATTCATTAACTGTTATTAGCAATACCTTATAAAGATCATAATCATAGAGTTTGGCTTGGACAAAATATTTTGCATTGTTTGAATAAAGTAGACTTTTTGCTAATGAATTAAAATGAATTTGCCTATTGATGTATAGAACTCGAATGGGTATGTATGTTTTCTTATGAGAACGTCTCAAAACTAAAATGAAAGAAAATCACCTTGAATCATCAAACATAAATAAATAAAAGATATTTATATTATGCATTATGTCTTTATTTAGTTATTTAGTATCTTTTTTTTTTAAAAAAAAAAAATTATGGACTCATTTTTTATTTTTTATTTTTTTTTTGTTGGGGTCATAAGATAATATTTTATTCTTTTTATATTAGTGCATCGTTATGCTATTTTTGAAAAAACAAATACATTAGGAACTTATTTGTTCTGCATTTTATTTTGTTCCCGCAATGATATATTTAATAAATTAATTTATTTATTATAATAAATTTAATCTGCAAAAAACATTCGCCACCACATGCGATGCACGTGCACTTTAATAGTAATTAAGAAAAGTAGCTGTCAGAATATAAAATCCATAATTGTAAAGTAAAATTCGGCGCTAATCTATTTATTTCGAATTTTAACTCTACCGATAACTTATTTATATTATTTAATTCAAAATTTTACTCATTACAATTCAATTTTTCTCAATACCATTAGTATTAGAACAATACTCGTTTATTACACGGATACTTGTTAAAAAATTTATATTTAAAATAAAGAAAAAAGTTCTCATTTTTTTTTTAAAAAGAAAATTATATTTTTATTTAAATTTAAAATGACATTCGTCAATTATACAACTTAACATCTTCGAATATAATAATTTTTTTAGCTTATAGTATATAACTAATTCGTTGTTAAATTAATTTAAATAATTATTTTTTCAATTAATATTAATATATATTTAATTCTTATTACAGAGCTAAATTTATTTTTACATTTATTTATTTTTATATACAATACAAATATCAAATCAAATTTCATCAAGACGTTATTAAGTTGATATATTATATATGAAAAATTGATAATAAATAAAAAATTATTAGCTTTTAAATATATTTATAATTTATGTTAGTAAAATTTTTAATTATAAAATAAAGATGAAGAAAAAGAAAGATTAGATAATAAATTATATCTTATAAAGCTTCTAGAATAAGAAATAATTTTAAAACATAATTAATGCTCTTAAAAATATTCATAAATATCCAGTATATATATGGATATTGCAAGCCTAGTTATTTTTGGATTGGGAATAAATTAAACTCCATTTAAGCCAAATGACAAAACATGAGATTTTTCATATAAGAATCCGAAGCGTGCAGTTCTGCCAGTTAGGCTCAACGTATTCTGGAAATATATATACAAGGGATAATTGAATAATGTCATAATTCTTATATATCACATCAAATTGTATTCACTATTTATCTGCTCAAAATATTTTTAACTATCTATTATTTTAATAATTACTCTCTTACTTTTATATCACATCAATATTAATCATTATATTTCAAAATAGAATTTCAAAAATCCATAAAAAATCACCTCATTTTAACTGATAAATTCAATCAAAATGATTTTATTTAAGTTCAATAGCCCATCATTGGGATTTATTTACAACAACCTAATTTCCACAAGAATCTTGGACTAATGATATTCTTTCGGACTTTGAAATGCAGTGGTGGTTGGGCACATGTGCTCATTACATGGTTGTTTTTTCAATTGCAAATTTGTTGGTGTTTCCACATGAGATATTACTTTGTTTTTGTACTCATTACATGGTTTTTTTCAAACACATGAGATATTACTTTTAAGTTTTTTCAAACACAAAATTTTCTGTTTTCCCACATGAGATATTATTTTTAAGTTTTTGAACCGAGTTGTTGAAAATTCTCAATTAATTATTGAAAAGTAGTCTTCAGTATTTTGGTCATGACTTACCTCGCGCTTTTATGAAAAAAATCAAGTTTCCTCCAATTTTTGCTCAGTAATGATAGCGGGATATGAAACACTAATTTTTTCTCAGAAAATTGCAATTTTAGTCCAATAACTTAGGGTGTTTCCTACTTTAGTCCAGTAACTTGGACCGATCCAAAATTGGTCCAAAAACTTCTAAAATGTAGTTAAATTAGTCCAATTCCAGTCCCCGTCGCGGGAATCCGATCGGAATGTGCTGAGTTGGCAATTCGAATTCCGGAAATGGGGACCGGAATTGGATTAATTTAACTGCATTTTGGAAGTTTTAGGACCAATTTTGGATCGGTCCAAGTTACTGGACTAAAGTGGAAAACAGTCTAAGTTACTAGACTAAAATTGCAATTTTCTCATCTATTAATATATAATGAAGTAATCTAAATAATTCTTAAATAGTAACTAAAAAATCAACTGAAATCTCGCCAAAAAATATAACTAAAATAGAAACTTTTTTTGAAAATTTTCACAATATGCCCCCTCTTATTAAATCGTTTGAATTTTTCAAAAATTTAAAAAGTTTTGTCCATATCCCAAATCTTCATTTGTCATTTCAAATTTCTCAACCATGTTAATCTCTACTATTAAGGATTTCGTGTTTACTAAACACAGAACTTTTTATTTGAATTTTGGAATTTGAATTGCAATGTTAATCTCTACTTTTATTGCGGATTGATAGAATTTGTTCCTTTCAAAACATCCAACATAAAATAACATTTTTTTGAGTGAAGAAATCAATTTACCTACTCCGAAAAGATTATGGCATTGGTATTCCCTACGATCACGCATTAACTGTTTTTTTTTTCTTTTAATAAAGGTCTCATAAAATAAAGTTTTTAACTCACTTTAAAAAAATCTACTTATCGGAGTAAGTTACTCATTTTGTTCATTTATTTGCTAAAATATTTTCATTCTTATTACTTCAACTATTGCACAATTAAATATTTTGTAAGATGCACAAATCGTATTATTTTGTAGTTGCATTAATAATCTCAGCTATTTATTTTGATTATAAATTAATTTTGAAAATATCGTAGTCAATATAGGTTCAAATTCATGGTATATCACCGTAGTAGGAGTGAACTCCAAATTATTAAAAAAATGACTTATGATATTATATAATACTTACAATATCAGTAAAAATAATATATGCTATATTAGTTAATTTTATAAAGATTTAAATAGTGAACAATCATTACTTTAATTCTCATGAATATTGAGTGTATAATGAGTTACTGGCAAAAATGATGAACTAATCCACCTTAAGTAAACTTTCTCTCTCTAAACCTAAAATCCCCAAATCCACCTTTCGGAACCCTCGTTCGCCTTCCTCGCCAATTTTGCCTTCTCCAGCCGACCGCCGGGCTCCTTGACGGCGGCACACCAACGGCTGCGCAACCTACTCCCTGTGGTGCTGGTTTTCCGTTCTCTCGGGTCGGCGGGGTTGGTGACGAGCTGCGGGAGGTCTTCGCCGGTTCTCTTTGGCGCCTTTCCGGGTGGTGGTCGTCAATCGCCGGGGTGGAAAGGCTGTGGCGGGCGCCGATGCTTCTGGGAGGATGGGCTGTGGCCCCGACGGTGGTGCATGGTCGGGGAGAGGAGAGCTCCCCTTGTTTCCCTTTGCCGCTGGTGCGTGGTCGAGGGGACGACCGGCGTGTCGAGCTTAGATCTGTGGTGTGGGCTGGGCTCGGGACGGTGGTGGTGTGGTGGGGTTGTGGCTCGGTTTCCTCCGGCTGATGGTGGGGTCGGTTACTTGGATGCGGGATTGAGCTCTAGGATTTAGATCCAGTTAGGCGCGCAAGTTGCAGACCTTTCAGGCTGACTAAGCGCCTATTTCAATGACTTTTTGATATTCAATAGCGGTCAGATGTCCATTAGTTCGGTTAGCACACTCAACTAGTAAGGAACCCACAATGCGCCTGGCAGGTCAATTATATGGAGCCAGCGAGAAAGGATGATATTAGGACTGGCCAGTAGAATACAAGGAATTTCGACTGCCTCTGCTACAACTAACGAACTAAATGGCAGACCATGAGGGTGTCGGGCTAAGGCTGACTTTTAATGTGAAGGTATTTTCGGGTTCTGGGGCTTGGGGCGAGATCCAGTCTATTTGGGTGATCGACCTTCAATGTTGCTGTTGGAGTTGCTTGGTGTGTTCCCAGCTGTGAGAAGGGCTGTAGTTATTTGTTTTGGCTGTGTTTTGTGTGTTTGTGTTTTGTAGGTGTTTGTTTGTGTGTATTTTGTTTTGTTTTCTCTCTTTTGGGGAGTTTGGGGAGTTTGTGTATTATCCTGTGGGGAGTTTTATTTTTTCTCTTTTTTCGTCTTGTGCGTGCATTGTGGATTCTAGGCTGCCTAGTGTAGTCTTCCTTTTCCGACTATTTAGTCGGTTGTAATTATGTGTTTTAGTTAATGAATCTATCGTTTCGAAAAAAAAAATCCACCTTAAGTTTTAAATTCAGTGAATTAAATTAANAATGAGGATAGCACGTGCATAGTACGGGAACCGTACTATGTTTTAAATTGTATTACATGTTAATCTAATATTTTAATACTATTTACCCGCATAGCACGGGAACCGTACTAGTACAAGTAGAAAATACATATCGATACGAATGAGGATAACTATCATTTTCAAAATTTTGCAGGATATTGTACAACATTTAGTGAATTTTATAAAAATGTAAATTTATTACTTAATTATAATTTGAATTTTAATTATCCAACTGTATAAAAAATAAAATAATCTAAAGGACTATAAAATGTAGTGTTGTGTCCAAAAAATCTCCCGAATATAAGCCCCACAAATGATATAGCCAAATTGCAGAAATGAATCACATTGATCCCTGTTTATTGTGTTTTTGTGGTTATTTTTGTGTGTTTTATGTGCTTTAGTTTAGTATTTTTAGGTTTGTTTTAGTGACGACCGGTCCATTTTATCGTGTTTCATGCATTTTTATGTTTCGGCATAATTTATAAAATAAATTATACAAAATATATGAATTGATATGGTTGATTACAAGTATATTGTAAAAGATAATACATTCAAAATTATTTTATTAATTGTGATTTAATAATATTATATATATATATATATATATATATATATATATATATATATATACAGGGGCTGATTCAAATAAAAACTAGTCTTAGTGTGAGAACCGTGAGAACCATATTTAATGTTATTTTTAATTGTGTATGATGCTATTTTTAATATTACAAGGTCCTATCATTGTCATAAATGCTATTATAAATTGTTTTGCAATTTTTAATAAGTTTGGAGAGAGAAATAATTCATAGGAAAATACGAACACATAATTAGAGATTACGAGAAAGACGATCATACATATTTGGAGATTACGAGAAAGACAATCGTACATAGTGAGAGATTACGAGGACGAGGATCATAGATCAAGGAAACAGTGAAGGACTAAAAGCTGGACTCTTGTAAGTTCTATGCGCAATTATTAATGCAAAAATTCATATTCTATGAATTGATAGAATTACATGCTTAGGGCTTATTCGATTCCGCCTAATAGTTATGAATATGCCCGTTAAATTTCATACAAACATAAGATTTTCAGTTAATATTATTATTTTTCCAGTAAAAAATAATTTCATATTTTCAATATAAAAAAGACATCTATATATATATGGGCTAGTTGAAATAAAAAACTAGTCTTGGTGTATTTGATGCTATTTTTCTATTGTGTATGATGTTATTTGTAATATTACATGGTTCTATCATTTTCACAAATGTTAATATAAATTGTGTTGCTATTTATAATAAAATACAACCTAGTTAAAAATAGCATTAAAACACAATCAATCATAGCACTACCTACTGTAAGAATTTTAACGGTTATATTCACAACTATTAGGCGGAATTGAATAAACCCTAAGCATGTAATTCTATCAATTCATAGAATATGGATCTTTGCATAAATTAAATTGCACATAAAACTTACCAGAATCCAGCTTATAGTCCTTCTCTGTTCTCTTGGTCTATGATGTTGATCTGCGATCTCTTCTTCGTAATCTCATGGATCTATCTTTCTCATAATCTCCAAGATGGACTCGTCTTTGCCTATGAATTGTTTCTCTCTCCCGCGTCTCTCGTCTTTTCATAAAGCCCTTGATGTTGAGAACTTTATTTTCGTATGAGATGAGAGAGAAGGGCATGTAATATATATAGGAGGAATCCTACAAACCTATTCCTACTAACATTCCTCATGTTCTAACCTAACTTACTGTCCAAGTCAAACATCACAAATTGGACTCTTTAATATTAGAACATTAAATAATCCATTAAATACATATTCACCTTTAATAAAGTTTGACTATTAATTCAATTAGGTCCAACTGATTATATGGTCCACAATAATAGAATAATACATAAAATATTATTACATTCTCCCACTTGGACCATATAAGTGTCGAAACTCAAAGAACTACTTTAAGCGCGCACCTTTCATCAAACTTATGATTGAATACATATATCTATAAGGTTAAAATTAAAATAGAAATTAACCGAGTCATGGCGGTCACAAGTCTTCGAGCGACATGATCCCTTCCATGTACCACAAATCATTTCTAAATCAACTTTACATTAATATAGAACAAACTATTCGTACCATAACCATAAGCCATCTAACTTTTATGTATATACTATAAAATCAATATCCATAATGATGGTATTAAGTGTGAAGAATCAAACATCTTTAATTGAATTCAATATGTGCAAAATCAATAATTGAGCAATTTCATTCAGTATCGGTTAGTCCAACAAGGCCCCATTCGTTATTCCCAATTTTCTTTATATGCCTTGCAACGACTATAGGGAATAACCCTTTAATGGATCTGTTAGTGTTATATACTGAAAGCTTGGCTTTGCATGTTATTACACATTTACCCTTTATGAATGAGAATCATGTTAGATTAAACAAGTTCTATGTTCTGATGTTCTGCACTTAGATAGGGTGGGTTGTCATCGGGCGAACCGAAGATCACTCTGTCAGTTACTTGCGAACAAGAATAGTTGTTCACAACCTAGATGGACATGAACACCCCATCCGAACGGTTGTAGTGTCAACTGTACAGTTTGTCTTGACTGATTAGTTGCACTAGTACATTTATGTATTGAACAGGATCCTAGAGAAAAGAAGTTCATTTTATACTGATCGTTGTAAATGAACTAGGCCTCGGTTAATTACTGCGTTCTCTTAACCCGTAAGATATTAAACAGGCAGATATATATAATATATATTACTTTGATTCACATGGGTGAGGTTCAGTTTGCTGGATTAATATTCCTACTGTTTTGGGTAATATTATTATATATAGGATGTGCTGTTAGGATATTTACGGTCACCATGTGCGTTAGTTTGATGATGTCCCCGGAGTGAGTTCATGAAGGATTGTTATGCTAAACCCTGCAGGTGGATTAAATTCCGGCATAATAAGAATGTGATGAACGAGCGCTAGCTTCGGTGAAATAATAATAAATTAATTAATTCTTGATTGTCAGTAATCGAATTAATTAATGGACATTATATCTTAAACGTGGGGAGGTAAATCGAGTAATTATTATTGGAGTCTCAAATGTAATTTGGGCTAGGGAAAGAGAGTGAAATAATATAATGTTGGTGGCCCATTAATATTATTTAATTAGTTAGAGGAGTGGGCTTGGCCCACAGTTACCTAATTAATTAAGGAGCCCTTTTCCTAATCTCCTTAGAGTCCCTACTGTAGCTCTATATATACATCATTAAGCTCATGAGAAGAGAACAGAAGTCTCATTCACACGAAATACACGCCTCACACGTCTCTCTCTCTCTAGATCTCATTCGAGCTTTATCTTCTTCTTGTTGCTCCACTGGTACAAGTTGAAGAAGGGTGTATTGAGTAATACAGTAGAAGATCTGTAGGTAAACCGAGACGAAATATATTTTGACCTACAAAAACCTGAAGTCCGATTGCGACGTACAGTATACCCAGACGACCGTCTCGACTAGAGCTTTCCATCGCCGCCAACGTCGTCGGATTCCGACGCCGCACGCGCCCTCACGCGCCGCCGGAAGGAGCCTGACTGCAAAAACTCGTTTTGATCCTTTTGCATCCGTTTGATCCGATTTTGATCTGATCTTGTTCGTGCAACAAAGACGTGATTTGCGGTCAACCGTTCGTGGTCAGCCAGATTTACATAAATTTTAAGCCGTAAGTTCTCTACGTCAAACCTTTAGATCCGGTGCACATAGGTTTACGTTTGCTATTGAATTCGTGATTTGTACATAACGAGATCCTCACAGATCCCAACAAGTGGTATCAGAGCACTTGGTTAATTCGTTTTGTACAAAGTTCGAATTTTTACGGCTTTATTTGACAAGATGTGTTCAAACGCAGCCATATATTGGATTATATTTGCATAACTCGGTTTTGCAGGAAAATAGTTAATCCACTATTATGGCCGATATGTGTTTGATGAATGTTGTTGAATGTGATGTATGGTTTTAAATTTGTTTTTAAAGCCTCGGGCATGTCGAGGAATTTATGGATGAATGTTTGTAATAATTATTCGCCCGGGGGTTGACCGGATAGATTTAATTATTTGTTTAGAAAAAATGTACATACATTCGTTGGATCTAGGATCGAATTATGTAATTTTGTAAATTATATTTTTCGTGTTGTGATCGTGTGTTGATAACCGGGAGATCACAAGAGATCAACGAGCCTCGAAGAATTAAAAAAAAAAATAAAAAAGAAAGGAAACGACGCGTTTTTCCGACAACTGGCGGCGGCGGCCAGGCGGCAGTCGGCGGTTGGCTGCAGGAGGTGGAGAGGTTTTGCCTTCTTGTCCAAGCAGTACAAGATGAACCAGGATTCTACTGCTTAAAGGAGTTCCAGTTGAACAGGGAAAGAACTGTCATAGTTTCCTTGTTTAAGGAGACTCAATATTTAATGGTCATAATAGTGGATTTATTTATTTATTTAATTAAATTTATTATGCCATTAAATTATTATTTATGCATGTTAATTAATTATGTTCTTGCATGGGATTAATTTAGTATTGCAAGATTAATTATGCATGTTAATTAATTATGTGATGCATAGGATTAATTTAGAATTGTGTCAATAAATTATGCATGTAATTAATTATTGCACTGGCATGGATTAATTTAGAATTGCATAAATTATTGTACATGTTAATTAATTATTGCATTGACATAGATTAATTTAGAATTGCATGAATTAATATGCATGTTAATTAATTATTGCATTAACATAGATTAATTTGGAATTGTATAAATAGTTAAAAATTCTCATTAATTTATACTAAGTTTGAGAAGGGATTTTAAATCAAAGTTAATTGTAAAATTCCTAAGGCCTCCATTTCTAATTTGTCGGTAAATCAATTAATTGCGGTTATGGGCTCCCCCTCGGGTGACATTGCTAAAATTAATTGTAGGAAATTACCAGGACAAATTTCTAAAAGTAGACGGTTAGAGAAAATCTTATGAGCGCGTACGGGCTTCCCCTCGGATGACGTATAATCAAATTTGACGACCTTAGGACCGAGAAATGAGATTAACTTAGAATGCGATTAAATTTATTAACCCCCCCTCGGGGTCCCTGAATTCTATTGCATGGCCAAATGGAGATCGACTATTAATTTCGTTCGTCATGAATTTGGTTTTGACTTATGGAAATTAATGGGCCTTAGAAAAGCCCTTCTCTTACAAAATGCGAGTTTGTAGGGCGACCCTAGTAGCATGCATTCTCACAAGGTGTAATAGATGTCGGTGGATTTAAGTTAATGTTGTTTTGAGAATATCAATATTAACAGTTAAATTCAAAATTGTTTAATCTGTAAAATTTATTTGCATGATTCTCAGGATATTCATCATGTCGTTCAATCCGTTGTCTGTCATTCTAAAAGTAAATCAACTTACTGGTCCTAATTACATTGATTGGAAGAGGAACTTAGACATAGTGTTGACTGCTGAGGGTTATAAGTTTGCTATCACTGATGCTTGCCCGGCGGTGCCGGCGGCTGATGCTCCTGAGCAGGAGAAAGAGGAGTATGCTCGGTGGAAGAAGACTGATGAGATGGCGAAGTGTTACATTCTGGCTTCTATGACGAATGTTCTTCAACATCAGCATCAGTCTAAGGACACTGCAGCAGATATACTTCTCAATCTCAGGGATCTGTTTGGACATTAGTCTAGGGCTGCTAGGCAAGAGGCTTTGAGTGCTCTGATGAGTACGCGCATGGCCGAGGGCACACCCGTAAGGGAGCACGCTCTCAGGGTTATGGCGCAACTCAATGAGCTTGAGATTATGGGAGGTTATATTGACGGGGAAACCCAGGTTGATATTATGCTCCAATCTCTGCCGAAGAGCTTTGATCAGTTCCGGTTGAACTACAACATGCACAAGATGCATATGGCTCTTCCAGGACTGCTTGCAGAGCTACAGTCGGGGAAGGCCTTATTCACTCAAGCACCTCAGGTGCTAGTCGCCGAGCAGGCTGGACCTTCCAGGCCTCACAAGGGCAGGAAGAGAAAGAAGTCTGCAGGAAAGGCGAAGGCACAAGATGCTCCGGTTTACCCACGACCGACTCCTCAGGATGTGGCAAAGAAACCGAAAGGAAGATGCCATAAGTGCAATAAGTCAGGACACTGGAAGGTCGACTGACCTCTCCTCAAGAAAGGTAACTCTCTCGTTAATGTCGTAGAAACATGTTTAGCGGTTGTATCTACCAGAACCTGGTGTGTAGATACTGGAGCCACTGATCATGTCTGCAATTCTTAGCAGGGTTCCAGGAAACCAAGCGACTTAGGGACGGAGAGATCACCGTCTACATGGGCAATGCTACGAAAGTGGCGGCTATTGCAGTGGGAGACGTTACTTTATCGTTTGATAGTAGTAGTTTGGTTTTGAGATATTGCCTTTATGTTCCTAGCTTTAGAAAGAACCTTGTTTCAGTTTCTAAACTTGTTATGGATGGTTTTTCAGTTTCGTTTGATGACATGGTTATTATTCGTTTTGAAAATCGTTTCACATGTTGTGGTTCATTAGTTGGCAATTTATATGTTCTCAAACTGAACTCTCCCACAGTGCCACATAATGAATTGAATAATGTCATAACTACATCTAATAAGAGGAAGATGTCTTCGCAGATGAATCAAGCATATCTGTGGCACCTTAGACTTGGGCACATCAACCTTAGGAGGATTCAAAAGTTAGTGGCCAGTGGACATCTCGGTCCATTGGAAGAGCACTATCCAACTTGCGAATCATGCCTGGAAGGTAAGATGGCCAAGAGGCCGTTTACGGCAAAGGGGTATAGAAGCCAAGAAGTGCTATGATTGATTCATTCTGATTTGTGTGGTCCTATGTCGATCCAAGCTAGAGGAGGTTTCGAGTACTATGTGTCTTTCATAGATGATTACTCGAGATATGGGTACGTTTATCTGTTGCACCGCAAGTCCGAATGCTTTGAGAAATTCAAGGAGTATCGGGAAGTTGTGGAGAAGCTTCATGGTAAATGTATCAAGTTACTTCGTTCTGATCGAGGTGGCGAATACCTTTTTGGAGAGTTCAGGACATACTTATCGGAAGCTGGGATTGAATCCCAACTGACTGCACCCGGCACGCCCCAGCAGAATGGGGTTGCAGAGCGAAGAAATAGGACTCTTATGGAGATGGTTAGGTCTATGATGAGTTATTCGAGGTTACCAGATTCGTTCTGGGGTTTGGCATTGGAAACGGCATCGTATATTCTGAACATGGTTCCGTCGAAGTCAGTTGACACTACCCCTTATGAGATGTGGAAAGGGCGCAAGCCCAGTTTCTCACAGTTTCGAGTTTGGGGTAGTCCTGCACACGTGTTAGTGCAGGAACCTGGCAAGTTGGAGAAACGTTCGGAAGCACGAGTTTTCGTAGGCTATCCCAAGGAAACGAAAGGTGGATTATTTTATAGTCCTGAGGATCAGAAGGTGATCGTTTCGACGAACGCTAGATTCTTGGAAGAAGACTATATTATGAATCATAAGCCCGCGAGTAGACTAGTCTTAGAGGAGTTAAGGGGTGAAATCGATGGTTCCCCACCGAGTGCGCAAGTAGATACATTACATAATACTGTAACACGACACACTGAGAG
Organism: Striga asiatica; assembly: GCA_008636005.1. NCBI lineage: Eukaryota > Viridiplantae > Streptophyta > Magnoliopsida > Lamiales > Orobanchaceae > Striga > Striga asiatica. The sequence goes on from BKCP01000001.1 coordinate 2,271,881, forward strand.
TGTACCAGTGCAGACAGTGCCTCGTCGCAGTGGGAGGGTTTCTCATTTACCCGACCGATGGATAGGTCTTGGAGAGTCGTCAGACTCAGTTCCAGGAGGCCTAGAATCGGACCTAAAAACTTACGATGAGGCACTCCAAGATAAAGATGCAGATTCATGGAATGTTGCAATGAAAGTTGAAATGGGGTCAATGGACTCTAATCAGGTCTGGAATCTTGTAGAACCACCCGATGGGGTACGACCCATTGGATGTAAGTGGATCTATAAGAGAAAGAGAGGATTGGATGGGAAGGTGCAAACCTTTAAAGCTAGGCTTGTTGCGAAAGGTTATACCCAGATCGAGGGTATTGATTTTGATGAGACCTTTTCGCCAGTAGCTATGCTTAAGTCCATTCGGATTCTCTTGGCTGTAGCCGCTCATATGGACTATGAGGTCTGGCAGATGGATGTCAAGACAGCTTTTCTTAATGGGAACCTGCAGGAAGACATCTATATGCAGCAACCAGAGGGATTCATTGCTGAAGGTCGGGAGCATCTAGTGTGTAAGCTTAATCGGTCTATTTATGGACTGAAGCAAGCTTCGAGATCTTGGAACATCCGTTTTGATGAGGTGATCCAGTCGTACGGGTTCACTCAATGTCCGGATGAGCACTGTGTTTACAAGAAAATCGGTGGGAGCGTGGTGGTGTTTCTTGTGCTTTACGTAGATGACATACTGCTTATTGGAAACAGTAAGAAGGAGTTATCAGACGTAAAGGTGTGGTTGTCTAAGCAGTTTGATATGAAGGACTTAGGTGAAGCAGGACACATTCTTGGTATTAGGCTCATTAGAGATCGTAAGAAGAGAATGTTGTGCTTATCCCAGTCTTCATACATAGATACTGTCTTGGCCAAATTCAGCATGCAGGATTCCAAGAAAGGTATGTTACCTTTCAGACATGGAATACCTCTATCTAAGGAGATGTCTCCTAAGACGTCTAAGGAGATAGAGGAGATGAAGACAGTTCCTTATGCTTCGGCAGTAGGAAGTCTCATGTATGCAATGCTGTGCACTAGGCCAGATATTAGCTACGCCGTTGGCATGGTAGCTAGATATCAAAGTAATCCGGGACGGGAACATTGGTCTGCGGTGAAGCATATACTCAAGTACCTGAGAAGGACTAAGGAGTACATGTTGGTTTACCGTGCATGCAGCTTGTTATCTCTGGGTTACAGTGATTCTGATTTCCAGTCAGATAGGGATGAAAGCAAGTCAACCTCAGGTTATGTGTTTACCTTGGGAAGTGGAGCCAATTCATGGAGGAGTGCTAAGCAGAAATGCGTGGCAGACTCCACCATGGAAGCCGAGTACATAGCAGCCTCAGAGGCAGCGAAAGAGGCAGTTTGGCTCAGGAACTTCTTAGTGGACTTAGAGGTTATACCGAGTTTGCCACGTGGTATCACCGTGTACTGTGATAACAGTGGAGCAGTA
>BKCP01000001.1:2274123-2285894 GCA_008636005.1 Striga asiatica
TCTCTCTCTCTAGATCTCATTCGAGCTTTATCTTCTTCTTGTTGCTCCACTGGTACAAGTTGAAGAAGGGTGTATTGAGTAATACAGTAGAAGATCTGTAGGTAAACCGAGACGAAATATATTTTGACCTACAGAACTAACCGGAAGTCCGATTGAGACGTACAGTATACCCAGACGACCTTCTCAACGAGAGCTTTCCATCGCCGCCGACGTCGTCGGATTCCGACGCCGCACGCGCCCTCACGCGCCGCCGGAAGGAGCCTGACTGCAAAATCTCGTTTTGATCTGTTTGCATCCGTTTGATCCGATTTTGATCTGATCTTGTTCGTGTAACCAAAGACGTGATTTGCGGTCAATCAATTGCGGTCAACCGTTCGTGGTCAGCCAGATCTACATAAATTTTAAGCCGTAAGTTCTCTACGTCAAACCTTTAGATCCGTTGCACATAGGTTTACGTTTGCTATTGAATTCGTGATTTGTACATAACGAGATCCTCACAGATCCCAACAGGATCCACTTTCATGCAAGTAGTACTAGAATGCTCAAATGACACTTTAGTTCTTCACTTCTACTTTTACGACTAAGTATTTCAATTTTATGTGATTCACACCCTTTGAATACTTGTCATTCCTTGAAATATTATTGCTACAATACTGCGATAATTCTTAGCGGCTTGGACAAGATGTCGACATTTCCAAGTCCTAAGATAAAGCACCGTAGCCCTCAATTTGACTTGTGGCCTCAAAGCATACCACAAACTCAACCCTACACCGTGGAAGTCGCGATGATGGACTTTTGTTCCACCTTTCCATAATTTTGTTCCTTTAGACATTATGAGCAAAAATCTGAATCCGAGTATCCAATTATAACAAAATAATTTGGATCTTCTTTAAGTTAGCATGTGTTCTTTAATGCCTTGTAAGTACTTTAAAAATTTCTTTGCAGCATAATCATTTAAAATCATTTTTATAGTTGTTTAACGTACCAACAACAAATATATTATCAAACCTAGTACAAGATCATCTCGCTTAAGGCTCCTAATCATTTATATCTAAGGAATTTTCTCCATCACTTTTCATTCCATTTCACCTTTCGAACATTTATTTTAGACTAAATGTGTCCCTTTTATGAATTGGAATTATACGGAACAACCATTTATTATCTCTCAAATAAAACGTTTATGGGATAAACTTTTAGTCCTTGTGATCTATTCCAGAATATTTCTATTCCAATTAGCAAGGACGTTTCATCCACATCCTCTATTTCATAACTTTTTAGAGAGATAATACTTTATGTCGTGCAACATGTCCACATTATTAGCAACTATAATATGTCATCGACATACGAAATTTAAATAACAAATCTACTCCCACTAACCTTAATGTAGATACATCGATCGACTGTATTCTCTACAAAACCATAAGCAGTGATGGTATCATTAAACTTAAGATACCATTGACGAGAGACTTGTTTTAGTCCATATATCGACCTATTCAACTTACACACTAACGTTTCATTTCTTGTGATCTAAAAACTTTTATTTAGTTCATGTAGATCTCCTTTTAAGTTTATCATTTACAAGGTGATCTTTATGTCCATTTTGATACAGCTCAAAAACATACAGAGCCACCATTGTCATTACAATTCAAGCAATCTTTCTTTGAAACGAGACATAATGCTTCCTTATAGTCAATGCCTTCCTTTTGGGTGTAACATTTACCAAAAAGTCTAACACCATATCTTTCGATATTACCTTTAGAGTCGTGTTTGGTTTTGAAAAACCCATTTACACCCAACTCTTTTAGACCCTTCAGGTAAATCTATTGATTCAAGACTTTATCCATTGACTTTAATTCTTCTTTCATGGCATTGATCAATTTTTCCAGAATTTTAACTTTTCATAGCTTGTGATTGATTCATTATCAAGTGAGTTTGGATTATTTTGTTATTCATCTAAGTTACATGGCGGTACTGTAATTACAAGAATAACAACTACTGATGGACTCTCGGGTTTGGACTGTTCAACCCTGAGTTTCTTTGACATCCAAACTTTGCAGTTCCAAACTCCCACTGATTTGATCATCTTTTAATGAATCGAGCATTGCTGGAATCAACTATTCTCGTACTATGGTTAGAGCTATAATACTTATATCCTTTAGAACTTTTCGGGTAGTCAATGAAAACCATTGACTGTCCTAGGATAAGTTTCTTTTCATGTGAATTACATACTTTTACTTGTGCTTGACACCCCAAACATGAAGATGCCTCAAACTAGGTTTCCTACCCTTCCATAGTTCATAAGATATTTTAGAAACTACTTTACTAGGAACCTGGTTTACCCAATATGCAATAGTTTTTAATGCATGTATCCACACAGAAAACATTAATGTTGAATTACTCAACATACACCTAACCATATTCTATTAAGTACGATTTATCCTCTCAGCAACACCATTATGTTGAAGAGTCTCAATTATAGTGTATTGCACACAAATATTTCAAATCTCAAGAAACTTTGCAAATGGACTAGGATATTATCCTCTTTCATTGAACTTATAATAATATTCACCAATCTAAGGAGATCTCACAACTTTTACTTATTTATCTAACTACCTTTCCATCTCATCATTGTATATTTTTGGATAGTCCAATGATTGAGTCATTTCATGTAGTAGATAAATATAACCATAACGGGAGAAATCATTTATAGTGGTGATTAAATACTTTACATCACCCCACAAGGGGATGTTGAATAGACCATAAAAAATTAGTGTACATAAGTTATAAGATTTTAATGCTTCTCTTGGCAGATCTCTTTAATGTATGCTAGTTTGCTTTTCTTTAATTCATTTTATACATACATCTTAATCACTAAAATCCAAATGAGAAATGGTTTCATTATTCACCATTCTAAAAACTTTTCTTCGAATATGTGACCATAATCTTTAATGTCATAAGAGAGTATAGTATTCATTATGTGCATTACATTTAACCCCAAAATAATATGGGATACATTAGCTGCACAGAATCAAGCCACCAAGTTTTATTGGGAATCTTTTGAAAATATGACTCACAACATACGAAAATTTAATGTATGTCTTTCTTTTCGAATAAAGATTTTATTTCGGGCAATCTTTCCTAAGGTGGCCTAGCTTTTTACAAAACTAACACCTTATTTATTTAATGATTGGACCTACAAAAACTTTAAGTAAATCAGTCTCCTTTTATTTGCCTTTATTTTCCATTTTATCTTACTATTATTGGCTCTCACATGAGATATAAAGTGAATCGACTCTTCGTTCATCTAACTTATTATCACCTCTTCCTGCACCAGCATAGCCTTAATTTCCTTACAGTCCCATTTATCTTTAATGGTGTTATAATTCACCTAGGATTGACCAAACTCGACAAGTAGGGAGTTCATGATGATTAGAACCATAAATGAGTCTATCACATTCATTCTCATGTTTGTAAGTTTAGCTTTTATGTTGAACATGTTAGACACGATACCATGGATGGAACGAAATTAGTTGAACTTTTATAGTGGAGAGCACGTTCATGAAACTTCCCACAATAGACTTTTTCCGTAACTTTAAATGGAGATAGTTCCTTGATTTTTAATTTAGGAATTCTTTTGCATTGTCAGCCTTAATGTTGTCCATCATAATTAATTTCATAAAATTCAAACACAACCTATTTGATCGCTCACATACCCTACGTAGAGTTACCTCTACTTCGGAGCTCTCATCAGTAATGGTTGTGGGAACTTCATCAATCCAGCTTATAGTCCAATTGCACATAAAACTTACCAGAATCCAGCTTATAGTCCTTCCTTGTTCTCTTGATCTATGATGTTGATCTGCGATCTCTTCTTCGTAATCTCATGGATCTATCTTTCTCATAATCTCCAATGACGGATTCGTCTTTGCCTATGAATTGTTTCTCTCTCCAGCGTCTCTCGTCTTTTCATAAAGCCCTTGATGTTGAGAACTTCATTTTCGTATGAGATGGGAGAGAGGGGCATATAGTATATATAGGAGGAATCCTACAAACCTATTCCTACTAACATTCCCCATGTTCTAACCTAACTTACTGTCCAAGTCAAACATCACAAATTGGACTCTTTAATATTAGAACATTAAATAATCCATTAAATACATATTCACCTTTAATAAAGTTTGACTATTAATTCAATTAGGTCCAACTAATTATATAGTCCACAATAATAGAATAATATATAAAATATTATTACACCTACGAGTAAAAATAACGGTTCTCATGGGTCTCATTTGAACCACATCCTGTATGTGAGTGTGTGTAGATGTTATACCTTAACTATGTCAATCTGGATGAGCAAGTTTAACGACTACGGTGCAGATGATATATTTACATCGGTTGTACTCCAAAAATTTTTAATGCACGACGCCAACCACCCACAATCTGTAGGATTTACAATAGTCAAATAACTCCATATGGATCTTGGACTCCATGGTCACACTTTTTTGGACTTTTTGAAATGCAGTGGTAGTTGGGCACAAGTGCACAATTATATTGTTCTTTTTCAACTACAATAATGTTTTTCGAGATATTACTTTTGGTTTTTGAATCTGATTTGTAGAAAATCCTCCATCAATTTTCTAAAAATTAGTCGTGGGTATCTTGGTAGTGACTTATCTCAATATTTTACTGTATTTTTCCATATTCGAATGCCTAGTTGTTTTTCTATTGTAATAAATACAATTTTCCTCCATTTTTTTTCCTAGTGATGGTAGCTTGATATGAAATAATAATGTCATGATTGGTAAGATGGAATGTAATTTGATAGGAACAAATGATAATGGTAATAGAATGACACAAGATAGTAATCCTGTAAGCTTAAAAACTTACTAAATTAGAAAATATTTGGTCGGAAATATCTGCCATTTCTAGCTACTTCGACCTCTATCCGCGTACCTTCTTGAATGAAATCCGCCAGAGCCTAGACCTTTATCGCCCTCCGAGGTTCGTACACCAGAGAATACCCACTTAGTTCTATCGCCCACTTTACCATTCGACCTGAAACTGAAGATTACCTTAAGGTTTTTTCCAACGATATATTCGTCCTCACCGTCACCTTGTGTGTAAAAAAATACGACCTCAAGTTTCTCACTGTTACGACCACTGAGTATCTCAACTATGCACCTTGCATCACTCAAGTCACATAGTAAATTGGATATTGCGACATAGTTTCCTCATGCAACAATACCGAGCTCACTTCTGCCGCCCCAATCGAAATATAAAGAACCAAATCTTCTCCACCAGTTTGGCCAACAAAGGTAGATTGGCCAGAACAACCTGTATCTCCTCAAATGCTTTCTGGGCCTCCTCCGTCCACTTACACTTGAGCTCTTCATTAAATCTATAATCAATGTGTTTCTTCTCTCGTCCAGTTTTGAAATGAATCGGCTCAAGCCTGCTATTCGACCAATCAAGATATGAACCTCCTTCACACTCTTTGGGGGGCTTATCTCCAACAGTGCCTTCACTTTTGCAGGGTTCACCTCGATGCCCTTCTTTGTTACAGTAAAGCCCAAAACTTTACCTTATTTCACACTGTTAGGAAATATTTTATTTCCTATATATAATCTAATATGGGCAACATATTATATACAATTATATTAGCTATTCAATTAATTAATGGACTCAATTAAGTGATCTAAATAAAGTAGAGTCCTAGGGTTACGTAAATTGATATGGGCTAATAGTTGGATACCTAATATTACTAGGGTTAGGTCATAATGGGTGGCCTACCCTAGTAGTATATAAAGACCCTCTTGGTTATGGTCCCCAATACACTAAATCAAACAGTTTTCTTTTCTCCCCATATGAAAGAAGACGTCGGTCCCATCTGAGGAATAAGGCGATTTAGTTGAGGAAGACCATAATACTAGTTGATCCAATTAATCAATCGAGTTCGTGTTCCGCAAAAGAAACTTAATGGATCCATGTATTTCTAATAATCTTTCATATCTAGAGCGATGTTGATTTTTTCAGAATTAAAGCATGTGCTAGGATAATTGTTATTGAATTTATATTATGTGATTATAAATTCCTACACACACCAAATGAACATTTAGCTGGATTCAGCTTCATCCCATACCTCTTCAATGTAGTAAAAGTCTCTCTGAAGTCCGCTACGTGATCGGCCTCCATCATGCTCTTTACCAACATATTATCTACGTACACCTCCATGTTTCGACCTAACTTCTCCTTGAAGATTCTATCAACCAGTTGCTAATATGTTGCACCTACATTTTTAGGCCGAAAGGCATGACCACGTAGCAGCACGTCCCCTTGCTCGTTACAAAGCTTACCCTCTTCATGTCCTTCTTTGCTAATGGGATTTGATGATACCCTTGAGAAGCGTCCATCAAGCTCAACAACTTGTACCCCACTGTGAATTTGACCGGTTGGTCAATCCTCGATAACGGGTAAAGATCCTTGGAGCATGCCTTGTTGAGGTCTCTTACATCAATACACATCATCCATTCCCCTTCTGACTGAAACCATCATCGTGTTTGATAGCCACTCCAAGAACTGAATCTCGACCACATGCCTTGCCCTTAGCCATTTATCGACCTCTTGCATGATAACTTATCTATTTCTGCTCCGTGGTGATGCCTCTTTTGTCGGATCAGCCGAACATTGAGGTCAATGTTCAACTAATGCTCGATTATGCTTGCATTAGTCCCCATGAGCTCCTCTGAAATATAGGAAAAGATATCTACAAACTCTCATACCACCCTAATCAACTATGTTCTCAATGTATTTGCCAACTTGGCCCCAATCTGAAACTTCATCTCATCATTTTCCTCGACCATCTGAATCTTCTCAACCTCTTATCTAGGTTGAGTGTCTGCATTCTGCTTTTTTCAATCCATCTTTGGCCTCTTCTTTTTCGACCTTGATCTACTCGGCCTGCTTGCCACTTCCTCCTTTGGGGCATTCAACCTCGTCGCATTTTGCCTATTCACTCCAACTGTGGTCTGCTAGCACATCCTCGACGTCAATTGATCTCCTACGACCTACTCCAATCTCTCTCCACTCGGATACTTGATCATCATATGGTACGTCGAAACCACCATGACTGAATAAAGGATTAGGTAAATACAATCCGACATTATGCAATGTGTATTATTGACTCTTATTAATAGTAATTGCATAACAAACCATAAGTGCAAACTGTCTTCGTTGACACTTGAATGGCAATCTCAAATCAGAACGACTCAATATTATCAGCGGAATAAACACTTTTCTCCAAATATTCCTCTTGATAGAACCTTAGCCTCAACAACACGATCTCCAAGTAGAATGATGACTAACATGCTGCCATTACATAACCTATAAAACAAATAATTGTTATTTATTGAAGTTATCAATTTCTTCTTTCTCATTAAAAATTAAAAACATAAAATAATGTTAATAAATTAGTTAAGATTTAAGAATGATAAATGTCAGAAAAATAAAATAATGGTCAAGTGATCACTCACCTGGTGCCATTACACAACCCAGAAGATTAATACATGTTTCGAAGCAACATTACATTGAATACCAACTTTTAATTTTAAGATGTGATTAGGAACTCCAGATCATTTTATTGCATTTAAAAAATCAATTGTGTACACTGAATGCCGTTTTGTCGCCTTGCATCTATAAAGGACCTTGCTTGACTGGATGGAGTGTCTGACATTGAATATATAAAAAAATCAAAGAAATATATACTGTTTGCATTTTACATAAATAAAATATTATCCTTTAATCTAATAATTAATTTATAATTATGTAAGTTGCATATATTATATAATACAAAATTTAAAAGTAAGTCCCATAAAATATACTCACCTGAAACAATAGTTTCAATGCCTGCAGGAGATAGTCAACGCTTTTCTTTTATTTTCGTCATTCTAATGTGTCTAATAAGTTTTGCATTTTCTTTATCTATTATTTGAATACCTACAAGATGCAAGAATAAAGTGGATTTAAAGTCAATAAATATAATAATTTATTATAAATGTTTAAACAGCCTGTTAGATTGTATATGCATGATCCTACTTTTAAAGAGAGGTCCTACGGTTTAACCTCCTAAACCACTCTTTTCAATACATATTTAACATAACAGCTCGAGCCCTTTATTAATAAAAAAAGATGTTTCTAATGAATTACCTTTTGTTTATAAATATATTAATTGATAAATAATTTTATTTTTTTAATTAATATTAAAAAATTATTATTGTTATAAAGATAAATATAATTTATTTTTTTATACATACAATATGGATGTTAAATCGAAGCTCATCAAGAGATAATTAATTTGATATATTATATATGTAAAACTGATAAAAAATATAAAAGTTACAAAAAAATATTATAATATTAAGAAAAAAATCCTATTTACACGGCATATAAGAATCCTATTTATTTTGGAGTTGGAGGGGATGGGATTAAGCAAAAATAATAAGTATTTTATTTTTAAACCTATTTATTTTGTAATATAATTGTATTAATTTGTATCCGAACCAAAAGCCGAAGCATGTAATGTTGCCAAGTAAGCTTCCAAAGCGTGCGAGCCAGTCATTTAGGCTCAGCACTTTTTCAAATTATAACAATGAGGGATAACTATGTAGGAATTAAATTTGTACAACCAATTTATTTTTTCCCAGAATTGACTACAATTTTATTGTTGCATATAAAATTGCTAGGTTAGTAGTTGCTAGGTTAGTTGTGTCTAGTTGCTAGGTTAGTTGTCTGATGTTGCTAGGTTAGTTATGTCTAGTTGCTAGGTTAGTTGTCTGTTGTTGCTAGGTTATTTCTATCTTGTTGCTAAATTAGTTATGTCTAGTTTCTAGGTTAGTTGTCTGTTGTTGCTAGGTTAGTTCTATCTTGTTGCTAAATTAGTTCTAAGTAGTTGCTAGGATAGTTCTCTGTAGTTGCTAGGTTAGTTGTGTCTAGTTGCTAGGTTAGTTGTCTGATGTTGCTAGGTTAGTTATGTCTAGTTGCTAGGTTAGTTGTCTGTTGTTGCTAGGTTATTTCTATCTTGTTGCTAGGTTAGTTATGTCTAGTTTCTAGGTTAGTTGTCCGTTGTTGTTAGGTTAGTTCTATCTTGTTGCTAAATTAGTTCTAAGTAGTTGCTAGGATAGTTTTAAGTAGTTGCTAGGTTAGTTGTATGTTGTTGCTAGGTTAGTTTTCTGTTGTTGCTAGGTTAGTTCTCTGTAGTTGCTAAGTTAGTAGTTGCTAGCTAGGTTAGTTCTCTGTAGTTGCTAGGTTAGTTCTCTGTAGTAGCTAGTTTAATTCTCTGTAGTTGCTAAGTTAGTTGTTTGTAGTTGCTAAGAGCTGGTCCCATTTTAAGAGCTGGGCGCATTTTAAGAGCTGGTCCATTTGATCCGCCCCCTATATATATATATATATAATTAGGCCCTCACTCATTCTATTTTCAAGATCCGCCCCTACTGGTAGGCTCATTCATTAGGGGCCTCAAGACCGAGCTTGCTGTCGAGTTACGACTCCATAGACCGCAGACAATGCGGGTCCGCACGCATGTGCGACGACCACCTGGTCGCAGTGCCCAAGGCAAACCACGGAGACGGGTGCAACTCGGAGCAGCACCGAGCAAACCCGTAGGCAGACAGCCGGTCTGAGCTCCACTCTGCACTGGATTTCATTTTTTTTGCAGATTCTATTCTTTAGAAGGTTAGGCCTGTCTGAGCTCCACTCTCCTAGGAAAACCTCCACAGCCCCTCACAATGAGTGCTGGGGGTAGTTCTATGTCGACGAAGAGACCTCTCTCCAAGAAGCGAAAGAGCATGGAAACGTCTCTGAAGCCAAGAACGGCTGAGGTTCTTCCGAGACCCACCATAGTTGAGGTTCCTCTGAGGCCCAAGGGGGCCAAGTCTTCTACTGCTACAGTCCTAGAGATACCTCCAAGGCTGGCAGTTTTCCAACGACGTCGGTGGGCAATCCACATATCTTCTATCTATCTTCCCTAAGGGGAAGGCAAACCGGTGGAGCGGTGATCAGGCTCTCCGAGCCTCTCACGTGCTCTCGCATACTCTGCGGCTACAAACTTGTCATTTCCAAGGTGCTTTTAATTTTATTGTAGATTTCCTTAACTAAGGGTGTGATTGGATATAAATTCATCTAATAGAAAACCAATCAAAACCAATATTACATGAATCAAAAAAATAAGGACTGATATTCAAGTAATATAATTTTATTTAGGGCCCTAGCGCTTCTCAAAAGTACCCAATCGTATGGAGAACGAAATACAATGTACACAGTAGTAGCAACTGAGAACTTCTTGCCCTCCACCTTCTCATACCTGTAATCCATACAGTAAGTACAGAGAGAGAGAGAGAGAGAGAGAGAGAGAGATATGCAAAAGTGGGCTGTACATTTTTCTGTAGTATCTTACTCATCACATAAGTTTCTGTAACAAAAATAGAGTATGATGAGGTAGGAAGTCGTACAAAGATTTTCATCAAGACATCAACCTGTAAGAAATTTAACGGGCATACTCATAACTATTAAGCGGAATTGAATAAACCCTACGCATGTAATTCTTTCAGTTCATAGAATATGGATCTTTTGCATAAATTAAATTGCACATAAAAAAACTTACAAGAATCTGCGAGTAATCTCATGGATCTATCTTTCTCATATCCTCATAATCTCATAGATCTATCTTTCTCATAATCTCCAATGATGGATTCGCCTTTGCTAGGAATTGTTTCTCTCTCCCGCGTCTCTCGTCTTTTCACAAAGTCCTTGATGTTGAGAACTTTATTTCATATGAGATGGGAGAGAGGGGCATGTAGTATATATAGGAGGAGACCTACAAACCTATTCCTACTAACATTCCCCATGTTCTAACCTAACTTACTGTCCAAGTCAAACATCACAAATTGGACTCTTTAATATTAGAACATTAAATAATTCATTAAATATATATTCACCTTTAATAAAATTTGACTATTAATTCAATTAGGTCCAACTAATTATATGGTCCACAATAATAGAATAATATACAAATATTATTACACAACCACCATATATCTCAATCACGGGGAAACAAATTATATAAATTGTTAATAATTTTCCTTTGAAAACCAATTAAAAGACGATGATGATGGTATTTAATATTGTTCTCTTAATATCAAGAACCTTCAAGCAAAATTTCAAGAAAATAGAAGGTGAAATTTCTATACGTGGAAAAAGTTCTAAATTGACGATTTCAAATTCGAGACTACTATTTAAATTATGTCAGCAATAACAATTTATGATTCTGTTATCTCTTGCCCAATGTCTATCAATAAAAGTTGATGACAATTTGTAAATGAGATTGTTTTTGAAGAAACTTGTACTTATTCATATCAATTGTATGGTATCATTTCTAGAGCTAAAATTAAATAATAGTACTCGGGAATAAAAAAAAAAAAAATTGATATAATCTCAATTCGTCTACATTTGATTTGCGGTTTTTGAATTTTTTTTATAACCGATATTTCTATTTTACTTTTCTATACTTTTCTAGGTCCTTATTGCAAATATTTTACTATTTATTTAAATCACATTTCAACCCGACACTTTTCAACATCAGTCGTGCAACGTAAATACTAAGGTGTTGCAAAAACAAGAATGCAACCAACCGGCTTTGACATAGTCTAATGGTGGATAAATTCAAAGCAACTAAATGAATTTTTATGAGCCCGCCGTAAGCATTAAAATTTATTGACAAA
>BKCP01000001.1:2286445-2352997 GCA_008636005.1 Striga asiatica
ATAATAATAATAATAATAATAATAATAATAATAATAATAATAATAATAATAATAATAATAATAATTGTTTTATGCTTTAAATACATCAAAAAAATTTATATTATTGTTTATATTTATAATGACACACATCGTTTAAGATGAGCAGATTGTACAACATTGTCCAATCTACGTACTCGTCTTTTATTTTGCTACTTTTTTCTTTCAGTACATATTATATAAATTTATTTAAATTTATAAACAACCTTATTTTTATCAATTGATATAGATAGATAACTTAATTTTTAATGTAATGGTATATATAGCTATTTAGTTATATAGGCAATATTGATGTCAAATTGAAGTTAATCAAAATGTGGTTAATTTAATATATCATATATGAAAAACAAATAAGAAGTACAATAACTTTTAACTTTATAATTTAAGTTAGTTAATTAGTTTGTAACTATAAAAGTTCTAAGGCGTGATGTAATAACAAATTTATATGCACAATTAATTCCCAAAAAAAATTAACAAATGTAATTATGAAACATAATAAAATTGAAACATAACATAGGGAACTCAGCATTTAGCTGCTCGGCTGGGACACTATTTGTTTGTAGCCACTCCGGCTGGTTATATCCAAGTAGATCGGTTTTGCTAGTGGAGCTAACCTTCTATAGTGTTATTTAAGTAATCAAAGAATATGGTAGGTTTATTTGATATATATAGAAAGTTGGCTCTACTATGGAACCAACTGTTGGCTCCATAGCAAAACCGACAAGTAGATATAATAATATTAATTTATCCTTTTTCTTTAAATAACTACATGGTCTTCTTATCTTTTTAATTAAATAAAGATCCTTTTAATATGGTCCGCCAGTAGTAGGTGAAATTGGATCCTACAGATCATTCCCCATGAGGCACTGTCACATGAGATTTTTCACCATTGATTTATCCAAACATTTATAAATCAAAAAGAATAAATTATAAATATCACACATGTCTTAGGTTGATTGCATGTTTGAAAATTTTCAAAAAATAAAAAATCAAAAATCAAAATCGTAAAAATATTAACTAAAATAATAAGCTACGAATTCTATATGTAATAGTAACGATAAGTCGATAAGTATAGAACTAATTTATAAAATAGAGAACTTCATAGTTCTATTATGATTCATGTTTATTAAGTTGTGTGTCCTCAAGTTTAATCTATAATATATTGATTGTTAAAAGGTTTAACTATAGCTAACTATACGAATAATTCTAGAAATGACCAATCGAAAAGATAAAAAAATTGTTATGCAGAGAGGACTAGTCGTCATATATATAACTAGTAATTAAGCATGTGCACATGCACATGCACATGCATAGATATAAATAAAATATTATATAATATAAAATATAATGAATAATGTAAAAGAATTAATGGATCCAAACTAATTAGTTGGTTAAAAAAAATTAATGATTATTTTTATTATATTGAAGTTATTCATGCAGTTTTAAAATGTTTGTCATTTTAATAAATCAATTAACAATTAAAAAAGATGCTTAATAAGATAAAAATAAAATGATGATATTAATTTTAAAATTAAAAAAAAAAAAAAAAAAACTGAAGAAAAAAATGTTATATTTGATTATAAGTGTATAATTTGCAAAAAATTTTAGTGTGAATTTATCTTGGTTAATGTTAGTAGTAAATATTATGTAAAAAATATGTTAAATAATATTATTGCAACTAATCAATACCAAAGTAGCAGTCATTTTCCATAATTAAATGAAAAGATAAAAGAGTGAAAAAAAGTCATTAATTTTTTGTCTCTCTCTATATATATAGATGAATAAAACAATATTAATATAAGTTGTAATATCTTTTGGAGGAAAATCAAAATATTTTAATTAATTGTTTTGCTAGAAATTATATATATATATATATCATGTATGACAAAAATTTTCATAATTAATAATAATTTATTTTAATTTAAATTTCTTACATTATTGAATTAAACTTTATTTAATACCCTAATATAAACAAATTCAGGAGCAATCAAAAAAAGACTAATAGTTGATAATCTTATTCCATAGATAAACATCTCATCACTGTTGACTATTCATTTTAGATTCCAGTATCAAATTAAATTTTGTAATTAGAATTTTATTTTTCTATTTATATGATAATATTGCATTTTTTCTTGAAATTTTATATATTTAATTTTAGTACATGAAATCGAATTATCATATTCAGTCACTCCAACCTTTTCGTTCAGTCACTTAACTAGGGTATGAAATGAAATATGGAAGTGCAGTTATTTATCATTATAAATTTATAATTAAGAAAAGGTCGTTAATTTGTCAGGTAATCGAAAATTACTCGGTAAATTCTTATGCAAATCCACCCACAATCGGTGGAACTTACGACAGGCAAATTCCACAAGGATCTTGGACTTTGAAGATACTGTTTCGGACTCTGAAGATACTATTTCGGACTTTCTAAATTTTTGTGGTGGTTGGGCACATTATACATACATAAATGTTCTTCTTTTTCAACTTGTTTCGGACTTTCTCAATTTTGGTGGTGGTTGGGCACAAATATGCATAAGGNTTCAACTTCAAGATGGTTTTTCCAAATTTAATATGTTAGAAAAGTACAACCCTCCTTAATTAACTTTCATTCTCCATTTTTTATTTTGGTAATTATGTTGTATCAGCATGAGTTGTCTTTAAAGTTTTTAGTTGATATTATTACTATTTTACCAGTAAATCATTAATTTTATATTTTCACTAAAAAATCAATAATAATGAATAAATATGTATATATATCCCATTTTTTTTTTTCAAAATAATAAGAAAAATGATATAAGTACATAATAAATGTACATAGAGATGTACATAACACTCACATGGAGTGGAGTCCACTTGATTTTTATTTGAAAAATGCTACATGTACATAATAAATGTACATAGATGTGTACATAACACTCACATGGAGTGAGGTCCATTTGTTTTTTTATTTGAAAAATGCTACAAGTACATAATAAATGTACATAGAAGTGTAGATAACACTCACATGGAGTGGGGTTCACTGGATTTTTTATTTTTGGTAGGACCCACTTAATATGAGTGTTATGTACACCTCTATGTAAAGTATTATGTACCTATAGCATTTCTATTTTTATTTTCGGTAGGTCCCACTCATTGTGAATGTTATGTACACTCCTATGTACATTATGATGTACCTATAGCATTTCTCTTTTTATTTTTGGTATGACCTACTTAATGTGAGTGTTATGCACACCTCTATGTACACTATTATGTACCTATAACATTACTCAAATAATAAAGTAACATTCGTGCATCATACGAGTTCTATTTAAGGAACTTATATTTATTTTTTTTAAATGAAAAATAGAAGTTTTATATTTAAATCTTAAATACTTTTGAAAAGTTGCATTATTATTTATATTTATGATGACGCTCTTCAGTTTTATAACTTACCAAGATGTGTTATCTCCAATAATGGGTCATGCGAAATATCTCATGTTCGAAAGCGGTGGTGGCGATTGTTCTCCTTGATCCGCCATTATTTTCGGCTTGGGTTGCGTCAACGTAGAGATTAATCGGTGGTGTCTCCTCTCGAGTAGCACGCCTTCATGTACCTCGCATAAACACAAACAAACAACTATACCCGTGAAGGCATCAACCGGAACAAGAGACTTGATGTGCTCTTGCACCTCGAACCGGCTCCCCGTTGATCCTCAACTGCTTGCTCTCCGGAGACCTGCAAAGACGCCGGAGGTATTCCCGACGTTAAACCTCTGACGCTCAAGTCACTAAAGGATAGAAGAAAGCTTATGTAACTGTATGTATTATTTAAGGCTTGTAGAATGATTAACCTTTACCAAACTCTAGTCAAATAAATTAGTCATGGTCATTCACCTCCTCTGTACACCAAAACTGTTCAACAAGAAAAAGACTACTTTCAAAAAGACGATTTAATTTCTTCTTTAATAGTAAGTTATATTTTTAACCCCCTATTAGATATTTGTTTCATTTATGTAATTGTCTTAATCTATATTCTCATTTTAGTTGAGTTATTTAGGGTTTTAAGAGTAATTTCTAGGATCATTTGGTTGCAATTCTTGTTTTGTTGATTGTGTATGAAGTAGTAATTGTGTGTGTGTGTGTATCTTTTAATTTCTTATCCTCTAATGAGCTTGTTGTAAATCATAATTAAATATAAATTTATGATATGTAGGCATTTAATTTTGGTAATGACTATGATACATGAAAAAACTATTTATTTTTATTGTAAAATTTTTAGAAATTCACATTGAGCACCAACTTTCGGCCAAAAAAGGAAAAACCCATTGATATCATCGTTCTTTAAAAAACTTGATCGACGTCAAACTAGTGAAAGTACATCGAGTACGGTGCAAAATGAGCATAATGAATGTTTTTTGTAAAAGCTCATCGAACACAACTTCAGTGAATATTTGAAGAAAAAAATGTTATGTGATTTTTATGAAAATGAGTTTTTAAAAATCTAGCCCAGTTTATTCTTAATTTCTAGATCTGCCCCTGACACAAATATACATAATATGTTTTTCTTTTTCAACAACAAGTTGATTTTTTCAAATGTACCTCGAGGTGAAGTACCAAGGGTGTCGAGCTCGTATGCTTTGCTTATCTTGTCGATCCTTCGACCTTTAGGAACTTCAGGTCGAATTTCAATCAGGCAATCTGATGGCCCTAGTTCGGTCTGAGGTTCTGCGACCTATGATGTCCTCAATCCCCATTCCACCTATTGATCCAGCCGGTTCAGTCATGTTGCTTTTTTGGTCCAGACCACCTGGTATATATATATATATATATATATGTACACGAGTCACTAAAAATGATTATTCTTGTAGTGCTTCAGTAGGGTGCCCGTTATACTATTAAAACAATGAGGTCGTACATATTTTGTCAGCAACAAAAACTTGGGAAACTGCACAAATAATCCAACATGTAGTTTGATCACACCTTAATTGTAATTCTTCTATTTCCTCCATGAATGCTTCTGCCTGAAACAGTAACCAAGATTTTATCTCTTGTTGTTCTTGCATTAGATATGTTATTGTGTATATTTGTGTATTTACCATATTAGTCTTAGGTTATCTATAACCTTAATTTTGTATATGTATTCTTGATTTGTATATAGAGAGTTGTATCATCCGATTGAGATGATCTTTACCACATTCTTCGTCTCGTCTCTCTAATATCATGGTATCACAGCTTAATTTTTGTTCCGATCACAATTTTTTTATTCTTTTTCCCGTCGAATTGGATCGCTCCCATTCATTTGGATTGCTAATCGCGATCGCCTCCACTCCTTATCATCGTCGCGATCAATTGCTACTCGAATAAGTCTCCGTCGTTGCACGAGTTCTCGTCACGTCCACCAGAATTCGCAGTCCCCTTTGCAGCATTGGCCTTGTTTTGTGAAGGGAGCCCTGGTTGCTGTCCGCAATTTCAAAGATAAATAAATAAATAAATATATAAAAATAAAAATAAAAAAAGAAAAGAAAAAGGCCGCTGCTTGATTGGGTTTCGGGGAAAATTTTGTTCAAAGCCTCAAAGGTTGTTTTTAATTGAGCGTCCATTAATTTTTTTTTTNATCTGCTGCTTGATTGAGTTGTTGGGTAATTTGTCCAAAGGCGGCTGCGTGATTGTCTGCAACATTTTTTTTCATGACTGATTCTTTCAGTCGCTTCAACTCTTCTCAAGCAATTTTTTTTCATGACTGATTCTTCATCATCTCCTTCTGGTACCCGTGATGGCCGCGATTGTAATTCGGGTGGTGGGGGCCGTGGTGGAGCTCACTGCAAGAGTGGTGCTCATACGAATGCGGCGTTTTCCAGTGGTTTCGGTGATTCGTTTGTTGTCGGTTCTATTGATTCTTCTACTGCTAGTAGTGTTTTAAGTGATTCTGATCGTGTAGCGCCCCGTTTCATTTTTAAAGAGCATAATTAATTTCATGTATTTTTATTTTATTGCTAAGCTCGGCATTAATAATTTAAAGAAGAATTAAGTGGATGTCCTCGTCCATTTAATTTTATTAATACATAGAGAATAAATGGAGATTAATGAGATGCCTCACCTATTTAATTTTTCTCAATTAAAATCTCTTTAATCATAATTTTTAATTATTTAATCTATTACTATATAATAGAGATAAGAAAAAAATACGTAAATAGTATGTCATTTTCCTGCTCATTTTTTTGGTTTTTAGCATTTACGGAAATATTTTTTGAAAATTTTCATTTTATCACTCCATTTACAAGTTTTTTAATTTAATAAAAGACAATTTTAATGGAATGAATTAATAAAAATTGAATACAATATCCTACGAAATTATATCCGATAAAACAGTAATGTTCCTAAAATTATGCAAAATCTGAGATAAAAATATGCATACAGTTTCTTCCACTACTTAATTGATCATAATAATACACCTAATTGATCCTAAAATCCCGTAATGGTTCTCCACTACTTAATTGATCATAATAATACACCTAATTGATCCTAAAATCCCGTAATGGTTCCCAAATGAGCGCAAAATTAATTATATTATTTTTCTTTCCAACATTAAATGGAATCTTACTTTGTAAATAATCTAAGATAACTATGTAGGAATTAAATTTGTACAATCAATTTATTTTTTTTCCAGAATTGACTACAATTTTATTGTTGCATATAATATATTAATTTGAATATGTAAAAAATAATTTAAAATTAACCTATAATGTTGGAATAAGATTATTTTAATCTATAGAAAAAATATATTTTATTTGGGTTAAGTTTTTATTAATATCTTATAGCTTAAAAATCTTAATTTAAATAAGGAAACTACTAGTGCGTGGCCCGTGCGATGCAGAGGAAAATAATATTAAGATTGTATTATAAATTAAATATATAAATAACATTAATCATGATTTATCCCTTGTTTTAAATTAAACCGGGTTGGACACAGTCCGACCGGATGGACCGAGACCCGATTTATAACCAGTCTAGTTCGCTTGAATAAAATATTTGCTCTCGAATCCGTTAACACCAGTCGGTTGGACTGGTAGGATCGATACGATTTTCTAAATATATTTTGTTATATTTAAAATTATTTTAAATAAAATTACATATTTAAACAAAATAGAGATTTATAATTATTTGTCAAATTAGTTTAAACATTTGAATTTATAAATTGTTTAGATATCTAAGTAACACATTTTATTTAAGTTTATTACAAAGTACTATATGTATATCTGTTAAAATGTTTATAAATTAAAATCTGAACAAACCACAAATGATTTAATAAAATAGCTTGATCGTTTCAATGACGGTCCAGTTCTGAAAACCTTATATTTACTGTACATTATTAAATATTATTTAATTCACATAAATATTAATAAAATGATATATAAATATTCATAAATCATTAAACATGTTGTCATAAAAGTATTGTTAATACGGTTATTTGAAGTTTGGACTATATCACATTCATGTAATAAAATATTTTAAATATAAATTTTTATATTTAAGTTCAATAATCGATTTGGTGTGGTCGAACTGATACATACCTTAGTCACCTGAGACCAACCAAGTTATGTCAAGTTTTTTTTTTTTATTATTTTAAATATCACCTAAAAGTAATTCAATCAACTTGGGCAGTGCCCTGATTCAATAACCCGATTGATTCAAAGAAATTTTCTTATTTTCTTTAAATATATTTAATTTTATGAAATAAAAATATGTTATGCTTCATATTATAAATGTCTACACCAAATGATAGTATATTAAGATTATAAATTATGTATCTAAAGATGAATTAATTATTTTTACTTTATGCATATCAAAAAATTAAGATTAGTTGATTGATTATGCAATTTAAAGAATATTTTTAGCGTTCAATATTTTTTTTTAAAGGCACAAATATAAAGACCGAGATTCTGAAACTTTTGTTATATTTTGAATTGAGATTTTATAAATATAGAGACCAAGATTTTAATGTTGTTCGTTGTTTCTAAGAATAAATAAAAATAAAAACATACACATTTAATAAATCGTGGCCGAATTTTTTGAATAATAAAATGAACTAAAGACCGAAATTTAAGGCACATTTAATGCTGTATGATTTTTAAACAAAAAAATAAAAGAAAAAAATAAAACTTACTATTTATAGGCTGTATTAAATTCTGACCTATTTTTTTGCTACTATTTTTTGTAAATGTTAATTCTTATTATATATATATATATATAGATTAGCTATTATTTTTGTCTATTTTGAATAAGAATGTTTGACTTTTCAACAATTAAAATCTTGACAGCTTATATAAATCATGAATTAATGAAACCTTAATAATTTGAAAATATGGTTTTGAGTTAAGCCTTTTCAAAATCACTTGTTGAATTATGTTCTAGTGTTTTTTACAGGATATATAATAATTCCATTATAAATGGGGACTGAGGTGTTTTGGTTAAGCCTCTTCAAAATCACATGTTGAATTATGTTTTAGGTATTTGATAAGATGTATATATAAATCTTGGGAACCTGGTGTTTGGTTAAGACATTTAAATCTTGGTACGATTATTTTAATTGTTGTTTAAATCTTGGTGAGTTAAGACATTGATAGCGCACTCTGGCACTCCCGTATCTTTGAACACCACCACATAATTTTCCATGTGTTATAGCTCAAACAATTTGTTTTGTATGCCAATATTGAGCGAAAAGTAACTACCCAAAGCCTTCTTGTACTGGAATGATCAATTTATTCGAGCAAATATTTTTATTGATACAGTGCTATATATTAGGAGCAAGTAGAGTAGGGCACTGATCGAAATAAGTAAAACGTACATGGTATTAGGCATCTAGAGCCATGCATACAATAGCAACTTAAAGTGGTTTCATCATAAAATATGTCATGGATATAATAAGGACGACAACACCGCCATTGGCATTACGTGCTGGTGGTGACCGCAGTCTTCATTCCCCCTTGGCAGTGCCCAGGTTTAGTGCAGATGAAGTAATGTGTTCCACCTGGTTTTAAGTTAAAAGTAGCCGGCGATGCCGCCTTTCTTCCATTCCCTGTGGATTGTGGTTGACATGTATCGTAGCCATTCTTCGTTACCTCCATCACATCGTGTTTATTCTTGTCAAACTTGAACACTAAATTGACACGACAAACACAACATGATGCGATTACGTAAGAATTATTGCAATAAAATTGACATTGTATGTATATTTACTTAAAATAAATAAATAAACTACGAGATAAATCCACTTTTGTATAAATAATAAAACATGAGAGAGAAAAATAACAATGAATTAAGGCTACGTTTATATAACATAATAGCAGGCAAAAATAGTCTCTTACCGAGTGTGTCACCGACTTTGAAAGTCTTGCCCTGAAGCCAGTTCGCATTGAAGGGTATGGTCCATGGAACATTGTAGCTCGCGGCTTGAGCCACATCAACCAACAATGTCACGGCAACCATCATCACCAAAGCGGTGGCGGCAACACTATTCGCACTACCTCTTCCTCCAGCCATAATATATTAATTAAGACCAACCTTGGAATTAATGAAAATATATGCCAAGAAAACAATCTCTTATTAATTTTTCGTGTTTATGAATGAAAATGCAAATGGGGCCGCTATTTATAAGCGGGTGGAAGGATCCTACCTACTATTGCTGCTTTTGCTTTTGGGACCCACCTCAATTCTTTTTTCATGCGCAATTCATTTGATGTTTAAACCTACATTTTGTTAAATAAATATTTGAGTTTGTTCTTTAATATGCATAGCCTTTTAGTAATTAATTTTCGTTTTAGCCAATGTCCATCCTGTTATTATGATCGTCTTATTAAATCTTTTATTTTTTTTCTTTTACTTACTTTACCATACATTACTTGGCGTAATTTTATGCAAATTTGTGTGTGTGAGTATATAATTAACTGTGTGTGCCCATCTTATTTAATTTTGTCTTCATCACTACGTGCTCAACTAATCAATTAATTTATTTTCAATATTTGAATTTGTTCTTTAATATGCGTGCATAGTTTTTAGCCAGTGTCTATCCTGATATATAGTGCATTTTATTTAAATTCCTGTAATATCTTGGTACTATAATATTATACTTCCGTCGTATTTTGATTTTTATGTTTTAAGATATTACATTTTAACCTAATAAATAATCCTTTTCCTCCGTCACTAGTGGCAGAAATACAGAAAACCAATTATATTTTGGTTGTTATTTATCATTATAATTAAGAAAAGTAGTTGTCACAATATAAAATCCATAATTGCAAAGTAAATTTCGGCGCTAATCCATTTATTTCTAGTTTAAACTCTACCCAGGGGCGGATTTAGTATAGAACTAACACTGAATTTTACAAGAGAATTTTTAAATACTATTTAAGATAATATATAATTAGTTGATGAAGGATTATTTACATTTTGTAGGTGCATTTAGGAAGATATAATTGTATATCTCTCTTTAAATTATAAAATGACTTATTGCATTTTATTTTACCATCATTAATTATTTTTTATTTTTAGGAATTGACACTATTTATCCTATTTTGCTTAGATATGAACTAGATATATAATTGATCATTTACTTAATATGACTTATACAGTAAGAAGGAAAAAATAGAAAATTTTCTTATATATGTTACTTACTTCACTAACATAGTTAAATTCATTCTAAATTTGATTCCAAAATTTCTAGTTGTTAATAATTCTCATAAATAATAAGTTTCCACATAAAACACTTTAAATTTGATCCCAAAATTTTTAGTTAATTAATAATTCGCATAAAGCACTATATTTTTAGTTAATTAATAATTAATAAGTTTCCACATAAAGCACTATTTATCAATTCAAAATGTTTTTAACTATCTATTATTTCTAATAATCGCTCTTTTACGTTTACACCACATCAATTTTAATCGTTATATTTTGATTATTTTTTTACGTACAAATAAAAAATTTCACTAAAAATTAACTTACTTTAACTAATAAATTCAATCAAAATATTTTTATTTATATTCAATCGCCCTTCATTGAATTTACAACAACCTAATTTCCACAAGAATCTTGATTAGTGATACTCTTTCGGACTTTGCAATGAGATGGTGGTTGGGCACATGTACTCATTACATGTTTTTCCAACTACAAATTTTTTTGATTTCCCACAAGAGATATTACTTTTAAGTTTTTGTACCTATTACATGGTTATTTTTTCAACTGCAAATATGTTGGTTTTCCTACATGAGATATTACTTTTATGTTTTTGAACCAGATTATAGAAAATTCTCAATTAATTTCTGAAAAGTAGTCTTAAGTATTTTTTTGTGTGACTTACCTCACGCTTTTATGAAAAAACAAAACAAAACAAAACAAATTTCCTCCAATTTTGGCTCTGTGATGGTAGCAGGATATGAAGCACTAATACAGGAAGAAAATACATATGCGATAAAAATGAGAATAAGGATTAATTAAGACTATTCGCAGTACCTCTTTCCCCAGCCATAATATATTAATTAAGACCAACTTTAGAATTAATTAAAATATGCAAAGGAAATCAATCTCTTATTAAGTTTTTCGTATTTACGAATATTAAAAATGCAAATGGAAATGGGGAACTATTTATAAGCGGGTGGAAGGATCCTAGAATCATTTATTTAAATAAAATAAAAAAAAAAATTCAGTGGACCAAAATAATTGAAAAAAAAAAGTGTGTAGAAAAAAGTCAAACAACCGGATTCTCAGAATCCGTATTTCCTTAATTCTGATGGAAAAACGGATTTTCAGAATTTGTATTTCCTTAATGACGTGATTACCCTTGATTAATTCCACTAAAAACGTGTTATGAAAATTCGTGTTAACTGCAATGGATTGTGAAAATCCGTTTTATCCTAGAACACAGATTCTGAGAATCCGTGTTTAGTTATTTATTTATTTTTGTTATAAACACGGATTCTAAGAATCCGTGTTTATGTATTAATTTTTATTTTATTTTTTTTAAGTTAGGCTCGACTCTTGGATGCTCACGAACTTGTTTACCAGCGATCGCGTTTATTTTGGATGAATATTTATTCTTATCCTTCAATATGAAGGTTTTCTATAAATTTTGATTTTACATTTTGAACATGAAATAATATCACTTTAATATCAATTCATTCGTCAAATTATAAATCTAGCATGCATACATACACGAAACACTATATAAAAAAAGTCAACCACAATTACCGATAAAAAAAAAAAAAAAGTGAACCACAAAATATGTACACAAAACCATCAAGAATAAATATATGAAAATCCAATACAAAAAATAAAAGAAAAAAAAGAAAATGTCCACAAAACTAACTAGGAGTATATGCATGCTTAGGCCTACGTATTCGGGACCCTCTCCGAGGCCGTGGTACCGAAGAAGACGATCCTGCGGTCGGTCCAGGCGTGGCTGGTTCTTCTTCTTCTTCTTCACCTAATTAATTAATTTTTGTAAAAAAATCAGTAATTCGACCGGATAAATAAATAAAAACAAACAAAAATAAAATATATATTTGTAGTTGAATAAAAAAATCTCACCTTCTTCGTCTTCTTCATTCCCGGGGAATGCAGCGCCGGGTTCGCGATCACGGCGTCTTCTCCCTTCACCAATGTGGGGCGCCGGTCTATGCCTCGCCTCCTGGGACTGTGTCTGCTGGGATGGGGCGTACTCCTCTTGAGATAGAATTTGCTCCGACGACGCCCCTTGTGTGACCGACTGACCCCCAACAGTCAGATAAGCGTACAAAAGTCCTGGGCTTGCTGGAACTGTGTCTGCGCTCGGGGAGGTAGCGTATCAATGTCTTCAATGTTCGATAGCATGTTATACGCCCCCTCCGTACCCGAATTCTGAAAATAAAATTCAAATAACTATTAAATAAAAAATAATAATAATAACTTCAATAATAATAATAATAATAATAATAATAATAATAATAATAATAATAATAATAATAATAAAAATCACAAATTAGCAGAAATTTACCTGACACTTCTCCCGGTCAGCATATGACTGAAACCCACCGTCCTGTGAGATCACCGCGTAGTTGTTAGGGTCATTTTAAATAAATATTAAAATGTTTTCAAATAAATACCTTGAAATATATAAAAGAAAAATAAATATATCATTTATTGAAAAATTGAAACACTTTTTTCAATATAAAATCATTTGTAGACGAATTGAGCTTAATATCATTATTTTCATCCCAAGTACTAATATTTAATTTCACTCTAGAAATCATACCATAGAGTTTCTATGAATGATTACAAGTTTGTACAACAAGAATCACTGATTTACAAATTGGCATCCACTCATATAATGATAGACATTGTGCAAAAGGACATATATAATCGTAAATAGTTATTGCTAAATTTGAAAAGTTACCTTTGATTTGAGGTCGTCAATTTAGAACTTCTTCCACGTATAGGAATTTCACCATCTATTTTCTTGAAATTGTACTTTTAGGTTCTTGATATTAACAGAACAGTATTAAAGATGATCATCGTGGATCAAGTCAATATTTGAGGTGACATCATATATGTAGCAATTGACGAAAGACAGTTGTAAGGAACAAATACCACTTGTACATTGTTTTGTAGTTTTTAGCCGTGTACAGAATAAATTCCGACCTCGGGTCGTGTCTCTCGAGGAAGGTTGTTCGGACACGAATTCGTACAATGATTGACTTATACATAAGAAAGGAAAAGAAAGTTCCTAAACACTCTACTCGCAATTTGGGGTTTTGAATTAAACTAAAAATTGCAACTTAATTTAAACTAAGTTGAAAGCAAGATTCAATCTTTAACACAACACAAGNAGAAGTGACATTTTCCTTTTTCGCATTTTATGTGTAAAATAAAATAAGTGCTATTGTGTATTTAACACTTTATGCATTTTGGACCTAGTATAAATAGGTTGTAATTAGGGTTTATTTTTCACTTTTTGTCTTCCGCTTTCTCTCTCTTGTCACAAATGCTCTTGTGTTACAATAATATTTTTCATTCTTTTTCTTCGATCGATTGTATTCTATTACGTTCTATAAATCTAATAACAAGGTACACTGTTAGATATTATTCATTAATCATGTTTATCATATAGCATCTTTTAATCATTTGTCTTTAGCTTCATTTTTCCCACATGCACTCTTCATGCATGTACAAAGTGTGCAGAATAGTACAGCAGCCACTAGCCGTTTTGTTTGGCATCTTTAGAGTTTGTTAGAATGTTTTGGCTTGTAGCTACAGCTAATCATTAGCTAGTCTTTATCCTTTAAGGATCTAGGTCTTTCTTAGTTGGCTATATATACAACCTCCTTGTAATCAGAGACAATTATCTTCTTCATCATTGAATACAATCGTTTTGGCAGCTTTGCTTATACTTCAAGTTCTTAGCTTTCTTCTTCAAGTTTAATCATGGTGATGTTTGTGTCTAACATGGTATCAGAGCAGGGATAGATCTCCACTATTCTTGTTTCCTCGAACAATGGCTGAACCTTCCTCTACCTCACTCAATATCCACTCCACACTTCCTTCCCAACCTATAGCCCTCCATAACCAGCTTCTTTCTATCAAGCTTTCAGATGAGAATCATCTTCTTTGGAGGCAACAAGTCCTCACCACAGTAAGAGGATATGGATTAGAGGGTTTTCTCGATGGATCTGTTGTTCAACCTACCAGATTTATCCCAGGACCAGAGGAAGGACTTCTCCAAACAAATCCAAGCTATGTGAGCTGGCAGAGGCAAGATCAGCTCTTGGCGTCATGGATACTCTCCTCTTTATCATAGTCCATTTTAAATCTCGGTGATTGGATTGAACAGCTCCCATGAGATTTGAAAAGCCCTTGAAGCATCCTTTTCAACAAGATCCAAAGCAAGGACCATGCACTACAGAATCCAGCTGCAAAACCTCAAGAAAGGTAATCTCAGCATAAGGGAATATGTGAACCAGATCAAGGTGTGCTGTGACACCTTAGCTGCAGGAGGCCATATCATTTCAGAGCAAGATCAAATTATGCACATCTTAAGTGGTTTGAGCTCAGAGTATGATGTTGTGGTGGTGAGCATCAATGCAAGACCAGAAAATCTTACTATGGTGGATGTCATGTCACTTTTGCTCACCTATGAGAGCAGGCTTGAGGCAGCTGCAGCAATTTCAGAAAATGCCAACTTACCTTCTGCAAATATGGCTTCTCAGACCAACAAATCACAACAAAGCTTCAGCAATCAAAGGGGAAGAGGAAATTACAGAGGCAAAGGCAGAGGTGGAAGAGGTAGAGGTGGAAGAAATTTCCAAAATAGGGTTCAATGCCAAATTTGTGGATACACTAATCACATGGCTGATAAGTGTTATAATAGACAACACAGAGTTTATTCCCAGTAATGCAAATCAGAGGAGCTTTAATGACAATAGGAGCATTGGACAGACCTCAGCCATGTATGCAACAGAAAGCAATCAAAGTGAGAGTGATTGGTTTCCAGATTCAGGAGCTTCTCACCACATAACCAATGACTTTTCCAATTTGAGTGTGGCTTCTGATTACACTAGAAACAACAAACTTCAGATTGCTAATGGATCAGGATTGGATATATCTCATGTTGGTAAGGCACTTCTCACAAACTCACAGCATACTTTCAAATTGAATAACCTTCTTCATGTTCTTGAAATAGCTAAGAATTTAATTAGTGTTGCTCAGTTTGCGAAAGATAACAATGTTTTCTTTGAATTCTTTGCCACTTTTTGTGTTGTGAAGGACCAGCAAACAGGAACACCTCTTCTCAAAGGAACTCTTAAAGATGGATTATACACTTTCAAGATGAGAATGAAGGATCCTAAAGTTTCTATGTTTCAGTCTTTGAATGAGAAGGAGAGATATGATAAGAAGTTTAGTTATGTAGCTAGTTCTGTTAAGAATCTTGAGTTACGGCATAAGAGATTAGGCCACCCATCTTTTGATGTTACCAGAAAGGCACTTGATGCTTGTAATATGCCATATGCTTATAATAAAACAGCTCTTTGTTTAG
The DNA here is from genome assembly GCA_008636005.1 of Striga asiatica. NCBI lineage: Eukaryota > Viridiplantae > Streptophyta > Magnoliopsida > Lamiales > Orobanchaceae > Striga > Striga asiatica. The sequence goes on from BKCP01000001.1 coordinate 2,302,527, forward strand.
ATTGTCTGCAAGCTAAATCTCATGTTTTACCTTTCTCTACTTCCATTCATAGCACTGAAAAACCCCTTGAACTTATACATACTGATCTTTGGGGACCAGCCACTATTAAATCAACCTCAGGTGCCTCTTATTATATAGCCTTTGTTGATGACTACACCAAGTTTACCTGGTTATACTTTCTCAAACAGAAATCTGAAACTTATAAAGCTTTTGTCCACTTTCAAAATTTGGTTGAAAACCAGTTGAATCACAAAATTAAGGCCATTCAAAAGTGATGGTGGCACTGAATTCAAGCCTTTGTCCATTTTATTTTCAGAAAAGGGAATTCACCACAGAGTTTCATGTCCATACACTCCCCAACAAAATGGATTAGTTGAGAGAAAACATAGGCAAATTATAGAGGTTTCCCTTAGCATGATGTCAGCCTAAAATGTCCCAAAGAAGTTCTGGGAACAAGCCTTCTCCACAGCAGTTTATCTCATCAACAGAATCCCTAACAAGACCATCTCATACCAATCTCCCTACAATAGACTTTATGGTCTCATTCCCCATTATAAGCATCTCAAAGTTTTTGGCTCCAGGTGTTTTCTTCATTTAAGGCCTTATGTCAAGGATAAACTAGACTTAAGATCCACACCAGGGGTGTTTTTGGGCTACAGCTCTCAATTTAAGGGTTATAAAGTCCTGCTAAATGATAAAATCATTGTTTCTAGGAATGTGGTTTTTTATGAGACTTGTTATCCTTATAAGAAAACTGAATTTTCAAGGCAAACTGAGCAACATTATGATAATTCTGATTTTTCTACCTTACCACCTTTGCATGTTATTCCATCACCATCACAGACACGAAATGAAACTGTTACTGAAAACACATCTCATTCTGTCTCACACACTCCTCAACACACATCACCAATGCATTCTTCTTCTCATTCACATTCTCCCTCTCACCATTCACAACATACACCTTCACCCTTACCACACCAATCTGATGATGTCATTGTTAGAGTAGGGTACCTGGCGTTCCAATCTAATTGGACGTATTCTACTTGTAAATACAGTCTATTGGAATTATATTATGAATAAGGCATTTCTTTATCTTAAGAGAAAGCATTTATCTTATAATTGCACTTAAGATAAAATTCCTAGATCACTTATGGTTATAAGGTATGGTTGCGCATAGAGATGGTGATCATGGAACATACCTTGAAAGCCGTGATCTTAAAAACAGTTCCAAGTCGATGGATGTTTCGAGATGGGATATCGAATAATCCATAAAAGACTTGCACATAGTTTGTACGTAAAGAGTTGGTTAATTACGGTACCGCCCCTAGTGTGAACACTCGCAGTATATAAACAACCTCGTCCTGCTTGAATTTATTTATATACTGCGAGTGTTCACACTAGGGGCGGTACCGTAATTACTTGGTTTGTTGCGTTCACACTTAAAGAGTTGGTTAATTACGGTACCGCCCCTAGTGTGAACACTCGCTTGTTGGACAAGAATGTTGCATTCCATCAACATTAGCGTAAGACGTAAGTACATTTATGTGGGTGCTTGTTAGAGAACAAGTTCACTGAACATGACCGTATGAAAATTCTTAATGAAGAATTTATTCAGTCGAATAAGAATTTTCATGTTACAATAGTACATGACTAATCCTAAGACTTGAGGCACAATGGTAACTTTGTGCATATTACATTCTACTTTGATTTATCCTTTTGGTAGCTAGCACTATCGTTTAAAGGGATAAGTTGGGTATTATGTTAATATGTATGGAAGTTTGTTAGTGGCCAATAAAGGATTCGACACTTATGAAGATAAGTGAATTTCCTATGTGTTTCATAGTTATTAATCCAAAGTCCTTGGCCAAGGCAGAGATGAATAGTGATTCATAACCGGGTTAATAAACATGAAATAGAATCATAGTTATTAAGTCAATTTGGGTTTCGACAAAATCATACCCAAGACTTAATCGGGAAATTAGATGTCGAAAGGATTTTACATGTATGGAGTTGTAATCGGAATAGGTTTACTCGCTATTCACTTAATACTAGATTCATGCTACTTGCTAGGTGTTACCATGATATGTGGGTTCATAAATTAAAGGGTTAATTCATGAATAAGAGTTAATAAGATTTAACTCAAATTACAAAGTGTTGTAAACCCACTACTAGTATTAAGGTGAACCTAAAAGGTCACACTAATTATGAACAAAGGTAAAGATTGTATTTCTAATGGTTAGAATTAATTGATAAATATCTAATTTGATTAGATATCAATTAAAGGAATATATTAATCAATAAGATTGATTAATTACATTTTGGATATTACTTTAGTAATTAAGGTAATTACTAAATTAATAAAGTTGAATTTTAAAATAGGATTTTAAATTTCAAAAATCCAAAATAATAATAATATGATTATTATAATATTGGGAAAATGATATAATAATAAAGTCTTGAGAAAGATTCTCAAGATTTATTATCCAATTATTATTTATATCTTTAAATATGATTTAAGGATTAAAATAATAAATATGATTATAATAAAATGGTTGTTGATGGTTGTTTGAACTACTTAACATATCTTATTATTTTCAAAGTCAAAAGTTAGTAAATACTATTTAAATAAAATTTGATTTTATTTAATATTACTAAATGTTGATTATTTTATGCTAAAATGTTTAGTATAAATATATGCAAAATGGTTTTGCATTTAAGTGAAGTTTTTGATCCTAAATTTCTAAGTGTTAGAAAGAGAAGAAAGTGTTCTTCATAAAACTTCAAGAAAGAGTTCTTAAAATTCCCAAATAAAATTCATAAATATTCCTATACAAGAAAACCGAGTCTTTTCTACTAGCGAAGGAAAGTCGTCGGAACCGGGCTTCATAGGGTGGATACGTTTAGAGGGAAGACACTTGGATTCCTCTAGCGAGTAACCTCAAGTCGTTGAAGTTACAACCGGGAACCGATTCCCTCATCCATCATCAATAGTGAAGGAGTTCAAGACATTCGGTAAATATTTTTACTAGTATTTACTTTATAGTAACAAATCAAAATTTGTATATGATGCATGTTTTAAAGATGACGATCAGTTAATTCGCAATTAGTATGTACGGGTGTTGTATTTATACGATAAATACTTACTTTAAAAATTTTAAATTCCGCTGCGTACAGCCCGTACGGTACTATCGAACCCAACAGTGGTATCAGAGCCACGGTTATCGTCTTTAAAACAGATTTTGATTTGTTAAGACTTATGAGATAAGCAATATAATTAATTTTTTATATGATAAAAATATTAATTATAAAATTAAAAATCGTTTTTAAGCCACACGAGTCGTGTGACCTTGTCACACGAGTCGTGTGGCATGAAGAAAAATTTTGATTTTAGCTTCGTGATTTTCACACGAGTCGTGTGACCTTGTCACACGAGTCGTGTGAGCTCACACGAGTCGTGTGACGAGCCACACGAGTCGTGTGAGTCTGGGAAAAATTTTGATTTTCAATTCGTATTTTTCACACGAGTCGTGTGATAAGATCACACGGGTCGTGTGACCCTCACACGAGTCGTGTGACTCATAAATTGATATTTTATGTTCATTTCATTAGATGAATGTTTTAGGGATGATCATGAGCCTCATATTCATTATGTTTGAATGGATGTTTTCATTTTCAATATGATTGAATGAATGAATGGATGTTTAATTATGTTTTCAATATGATTGAAGAAATGTAATTTATCGAGACCTGCGAGTCTCTTGAGATGAAATTTGTAAAATTTTAAATTTTGTATCGTTAGAGATTAGATCAAGGTGGAGACCGTTCGATGACAAAGGCCCACGCATGTGTGGGTAATTTTACAAGTTGTAATCTCGAAGGCCTGTGCTTGTACGGGTAGATAGAATAAATGTAATAGAAGTAGTTCTACTATTTGTTTTATCACGTACATATGCATAGATCCATTTTGGCTCGAATGGATCGAATAGGAAAGGACATGATCATCCCACCATGCATTAGATGTATGTTAGGTTTATTTACGCTTTCGTTTCATTAGATGACTGAAACTGGTAAATAAACGTAAAGATGGTAATCGATGAGATCAAGGAACCCAAACGGATTAATTTGATTAATTCCATATCAAATCAATAATGGATAAAAATAAGTTGGAACTTATTAATCCAGGCCTTCCATCAAAAGTAGATGACATGAGATGCTACGATGTTTTATCATTGGCCACGAGTCGTGGGATGATTCTATGTCGAAAGCTGTGAACTCTATTAAATATATTGATATTCGTGAGACGGATTCCTCTTTGTGTTGGCCATGAGTCGTGGGACACTCTGGTGGGCCGTTATCATGAAAGTTTTGATGGGTTTGATTTGACACCGAGTAATATATATGGAGTCATAAAATTGAGGTATATAAGGAAAGGTGAGGCAAAACATCTTGAAGGTTGTATAGAGATACAATTGTCAAAAAGTTGACTACCGATAAAATTGTTTCATGGTGGCATCATAAAATTGGGACATGAAATATTTTTATTGGACTTCAAGCCCACTATGAAAATAATGATTTTCATAATTATAATGAGGTTCTAATTAAATTAGTGGGAGACATTTAATGTTAAAGACCTAATATTAAATGAATATAAATTCCATAGTCTAATTATTTTCTGCTTCGTTTGTTATTTTTGTAGATCAAACTACTAAAATGGCTAAGAATCCAATCGCGAGTATCCTTGATCATAATAAATTAACTGGTCCCAACTTCAATGATTGGTTGAGGAACCTAAAGATTGTTCTTCAGTCTGAGAAGCGAGAGTATGTTTTGGAAACAGCTCCTCCTCCTCCACCGGAGGATCAGACTGCTGAAGAGTATGGAGCCTACTTGCGTCATGTTGATGACAATCTCCAAGCTCGGTGCTACATGCTAGCATCAATGTCTAATGAGCTACAGAGACAGAACGAATTACTGAATAATGCTTCTGAAATCCTAACTCACCTGCAAGAGTTGTATGGTGATCGGACGCGACAAATTAGATATCAGATATCTAAAGAGCTTTTCAGGTGTCGTATGACCGAGGGCTCTTCAGTTCATGATCATGGACTGAAGATGATAGCTCTTGTGGAAAGACTCGAATCACTTGGAGTCATTATGGATAATGAACTCTATGTGGATTTATTGTTGCAATCTCTGCCAGCGTCATTCGATAACTTTGTCGTTAACTACAACATGCATAATATGGAAACTGATCTTCCAGGATTATTAAACATGTTGAAGACGGCTGAGTCCACCATTAAAAAGGACAAGCCGGTACTTCTTGTTGGATCCACTTCCGGATCAAAGGCTACTAAGTCTAAGAAAAGGAAGAGGAAGGGAAAGGTTCCCAATAAGCCCAACAAGAAGGCATATAATGATAAAGGGAAGAACAAACAGAAGGTTAATTCTCAGGCCGATCATGAATGTTTTCATTGTGGCAAAACTGGGCACTGGAAGAGGAACTGCAAGGAGTATCTTGCTAGTCTGAAAAGTTCAGGTATTTATTTTGTTGAAGTTAACTTGTCTGTTAACGATTCTTCTTGGGTATTGGATACCGGCTGTGGCTCACATATTTGCAATGATTTGCAGATGATGGCAAGAAGTAATATGCTAGATGGTGAAGAAACAATCCTAAGGATGGGCAATGGGGCAAGAGTTGCTGCTAAAGCTATTGGGACTGTTTATCTAGCATTGAATAATGATGTAAAGATTTGTCTATCAAACTGTTTGTATGTTCCGGATTTAATAAAAAACATTATTTCTATTCCAATATTGGATAAGGAAGGTTTTAAGTTTGTCATTGAAAATGGAAAATGTTCTATTTTCAAAGACACAACTTTTATTTATTCTGGAAATTTGACAAATGGGTTGTATACCATTACACCACAAAGTCCCATCCTAACCATTCAACAAAATAAAAGGAAATTAGATAATCATAGTTCATTCACAATTTGGCATGCTAGATTAGGTCATATATCCGAAAAACGGATTCACAAATTGGGACCTAAACTCGACCTTAGGGGAGAGGATAGGTTGCCTACATGTGAGTCATGTCTTAAAGGTAAAATGACTAAATCACCATTTGTTGGACAAGTGGAGCGAGCTAAAGGTTTGTTGGATTTGATCCATACAGATGTTTGTGGACCACTAAACGTTAGTGCAATGGGGAACTATCACTATTTCATAACCTTCACTGATGATTATTCACGGTATGGTTATGTTTACCTATTGAGGTACAAATCTGAAGTATTTGAAAAGTTCAAAGAATTCAGAAATGAAGTGGAGAAACAAATTGGTAGAAATATTAAAGTTCTTCGATCAGATCGAGGAGGTGAATATTTGACTAATGAGTTTCTTGATTATTTAAAAGATAATGGGATTGTCTCACAGTGGACGCCTCCTGGAACTCCACAACTCAATGGGGTTTCAGAAAGGAGGAATCGAACATTGTTGGACATGGTTCGATCGATGATGAGTACCACTGATCTACCTCTTTCATTCTGGGGCTATGCCTTAGAAACAGCAGCATATATTTTGAATAGAGTGCCAAGTAAAGCTGTACCCAGCACACCTTATGAGATATGGTGTGGTAAATCACCCTCATACAAATATTTACGAGTATGGGGTTGTACTGCTTATGTAAAGCAGTTAGTGGGAGGTAAGTTGGATATGAGATCCATCTTATGTAAATTTGTGGGGTATCCTAGAGAGTCTATTGGATACTATTTCTATGATCCCTCTGAACAAAAGGTGTTTGTTTCGAGGAATGCTGTATTCTTAGAGAAAGATTTTATCTCAAAGAATAGCGGAGTCATAGAACTTAATGAAGAACAACCACAAATTCCACTAAGTACCACGGAAAACATACCAGTAGAGACTGGACCATCTAAAACACAACCTCTTCGGAGATCCGAAAGGGTTTCTAGGGCGCCTGAAAGGCTATACCTATTGTCAAAAGACAATGAAGAGGGATTCCTTTTGGATAATGATCCAATAAGCTATGATGAGGCAATGTTGGACATTGACTCAGATAAATGGCAAGAAGCTATGCAATCCGAAATAGATTCCATGTATTCAAACAAAGTATGGACTTTGGTTGATCCACCACAGGGTATTGTACCCATAGGTTGTAAATGGGTTTACAAGCGAAAACGTGGTGTAGATGGAGAAGTAAATACTTTTAAAGCAAGACTGGTTGCTAAAGGTTATACTCAAAAACAAGGTGTTGATTATGAGGAAACTTTTTCACCAGTAGCAATGCTTAAATCTATTCGGATATTGCTAGCCATAGCTGCGTATTATGACTACGAGATATGGCAAATGGATGTGAAAACTGCTTTTCTTAATGGAAATATTAAGGAAGACATTTATATGAAACAACCGCAAGGTTTCATATCCAATGGGAGTGAACAAATGGTTTGTAAACTTCAAAGGTCTATTTATGGACTTAAACAAGCTTCGAGGAGTTGGAATATTCGGTTTGATGAAACGATCAAAACGTTTGATTTTCATAAGAATCCGGATGAACCATGTGTTTATAAGAAGGTTAGTGGGAGTGCAGTTACATTTGTTGTTCTATATGTTGATGACATCCTACTCATTGGGAATGATGTAGGGATGTTGCAGTCAACTAGGACATGGTTGTCAAAACAGTTTTCCATGAAAGACTTGGGAGAAGCATCCTTTATCCTAGGGATAAAAATCTATAGGGATAGATTTAAACGGATGATCGGACTATCCCAGTCGACGTACATAAATAAGGTGCTACAACGGTTTAGCATGGAAGAATCCAAACGAGGATATATTCCAATGAGTCATGGGATTTCTCTTTCTAAGACGATGTCTCCAAAGACACCTGAAGAAAGAGAACGGATGAGTCATATACCTTATGCATCAGCTATTGGTAGCATTATGTATGCAATGTTATGTACAAGACCTGATGTGGCTCATGCACTTAGTGTAACGAGCAGATATCAGTCTAATCCAGGTGAAGAACACTGGAAAGCCGTTAAGATGATTCTTAAGTACTTACGAAGGACTAAGGATATCTTTATGGTATACGGCAATGGAGAACTGAAACTAGAAGGCTTTACTGATTCTGGTTTTCAGTCCGATAAAGACGACTATAAATCCATGTCTGGATACTTATTTACTCTGAATGGAGCAGCAGTTAGTTGGAAAAGTTCCAAACAAGAAACAATTGCTGACTCTACGACAGAGGCTGAATATATTGCTGCATCTGATGCTGCAAAAGAAGCTGTTTGGATAAGGAACTTTATCCAAGGGTTGGGTGTAGTACCATCCGTTGTTGATCCAATAATGATTTATTGTGATAACAATGGGGCTATTGCGCAAGCAAAGGAGCCAAGATCTCATCAAAAATCCAAACACATTATGAGGCGATACCATTTGATTAGAGAAATCATTGGTAGAGGCGATGTCGTGATGGAGCGAGTCGACTCAGCAGAAAATATAGCAGACCCCTTAACTAAACCCTTATCACAGAAAGTGTTCGAAGGACATCTTGAGAAGATGGGTCTTAGATACATGAGTGATTGGAACTAGGGCAAGTGGGAGATTGTTAGAGTAGGGTACCCGGCGTTCCAATCTAATTGGACGTATTCTACTTGTAAATACAGTCTATTGGAATTATATTATGAATAAGGCATTTCTTTATCTTAAGAGAAAGCATTTATCTTATAATTGCACTTAAGATAAAATCCCTAGATCACTTATGGTTATAAGGTATGGTTGCGCATAGAGATGGTGATCATGGAACATACCTTGAAAGCCGTGATCTTAAATACAGTTCCAAGTCGATGGATGTTTCGAGATGGGATATCGAATAATCCATAAAAGACTTGCACATAGTTTGTATGCTTGTTGGACAAGAATGTTGCATTCCATCAACATTAGCGTAAGACGTAAGTACATTTATGTGGGTGCTTGTTAGAGAACAAGTTCACTGAACATGACCGTATGAAAATTCTTAATGAAGAATTTATTCAGTCGAATAAGAATTTTCATGTTACAATAGTACATGACTAATCCTAAGACTTGAGGCACAATGGTAACTTTGTGCATATTACATTCTACTTTGATTTATCCTTTTGGTAGCTAGCACTATCGTTTAAAGGGATAAGTTGGGTATTATGTTAATATGTATGGAAGTTTGTTAGTGGCCAATAAAGGATTCGACACTTATGAAGATAAGTGAATTTCCTATGTGTTTCATAGTTATTAATCCAAAGTCCTTGGCCAAGGCAGAGATGAATAGTGATTCATAACCGGGTTAATAAACTTGAAATAGAATCATAGTTATTAAGTCAATTTGGGTTTCGACAAAATCATACCCAAGACTTAATCGGGAAATTAGATGTCGAAAGGATTTTACATGTATGGAGTTGTAATCGGAATAGGTTTACTCGCTATTCACTTAATACTAGATTCATGCTACTTGCTAGGTGTTCCCATGATATGTGGGTTCATGAATTAAAGGGTTAATTCATGAATAAGAGTTAATAAGATTTAACTCAAATTACAAAGTGTTATAAACCCACTACTAGTATTAAGGTGAACCTAAAAGGTCACACTAATTATGAACAAAGGTAAAGATTGTATTTCTAATGGTTAGAATTAATTGATAAATATCTAATTTGATTAGATGTCAATTAAAGGAATATATTAATCAATAAGATTGATTAATTACATTTTGGATATTACTTTAGTAATTAAGGTAATTACTAAATTAATAAAGTTGAATTTTAAAATAGGATTTTAAATTTCAAATCCAAAATAATAATAATATGATTATTATAATATGGATGAAAATTGGGAAATGAATATAATAATAAAGTTTTGGAATAGATTCTCAAGATTTATTATTCTATTATTATTTTTATCTTTAAATATGATTTAAGGATTAAAATAATAATTATGAATATAATAAATGGTGGTTAATGGTGGTTATGAACCACCTCACATTGTTTAATATATATAAAGTCAATAGTTAGTAATTGTATTTAAATAAAATCAGATTTTATTTAAATATTACTAAATATTAATTATTTTATACTAAAATGTTTAGTATAAATAGATGTAAATGGTTTACATAAATAGCTAATTTGATTTTCAAGAAAGTGTTTTTAAAATTCAAGAGTTAGAAGAAAAGTTCTTCACAATAACAAGAAAAGTTCTTGAGAGTTTCCTAAATTAAATCCATATAAATTCCTATACGAGAAAACCGAGTCATTCCTACTAGCGAAGGAAGGTCGTCGGAACCGGGATTCATAGGGTGGATACTGTTAGAGGGAAGACACTTGGATTCCTCAAGCAAGTAACCTCAATCCGTTGAAGTTATCAAACCGGGAACCGATTCCCTCAAGTTCATCGTTTGTGAAGGAGTTCAAGACAAATCGGTAAATATTTGTACTGGTATTTACTTTTATATAACAAATCAAAATTTGTATATGATGCATGTTTTAAAGATGACGATCAGTTAATTCGCAATTAGTATGTACGGGTGTTGTATTTATACGATAAATACTTACTTTGAAAAATTTTAAATTCCGCTGCTTAAAGCCCGTACGGTACTAGCGAACCCAACAGTCATTGCCACCAATGAGGTTTCCAGTCCTGATACAACACAACCAGCCAATCATGTCTCAGATCAGTCAGTTCACCATATAGTGACAAGATCCAAGAGGGGGATATTCAAGCCAAAGGCATATGCTTCTTCTTTCATCGTAGAGGAACCAAGTACTGTGGAGGAGGCACTTTCCACTCCACATTGGAGACAAGCAATGGAGACTGAATATCAGGCACTTCTTAAAAATAAAACTTGGACTGTTGTCCCTTTCCCACCTGACAGAAAACCTATTGGGTGTAGATGGGTATTCAAGGTGAAGCATAATGCAGACGGCACCATCTCCAGATACAAGGCACGGCTTGTAGCCAAAGGCTACACTCAAGTAGCAGGTGTGGACTTCAATGAAGTTTTCTGTCCAGTTATTAAACCAGTGACAATCAGGTTAATTATATCCATTGCTTTGGCCAAAGGGTGGAAATTTAAGCAAATAGATGTAGACAATGATTTTTTGAATGGAGAACTTGATCCATCAACTGAAATTTTTATGGCGGAGCCACCAGGTTTTGAGACACAATAGAATATAGGACATGGTTGCAGGCTTCACAAGGCAATATATGGTCTTAAGCAAGCATCTAAGACCTGGTTTGATAAGCTTACTCATGTCCTCATTGCTCTGGGTTTCAAGCAATCTCTTGCTGACACTTCCCTTTTCATTCAAGCTTCAACCTCTCATATCATTATATCCTTGTTTATGTAGATGACATTTTGATCACAGGAAGTTCTATTTCACTCATTAAATCCATTATATGTTCTCTATCCAAAGCATTTTCTTTGAAAGATTTGGGAGATTTACATCACTTTCTAGGTCTGGAGATTCACACCACAAAGAAGGGTTTGTTACTTACACAACAGAGTTACATCACACAAATCCTTCAAAGAGCTCACATGGAGAAATCCAAAGGTCTCAGCACTCCCATGATTAGTTCACCTGGTTTGTCTAAGTTCAATGGTAATCCTCTACCTGACCCTTACCAATGTCGCCAGCTCATTGGCAGCCTTCAATACTTGACCATTACACGCCCAAACATCACCTATGCAGTCAACAAGTTAAGCCAGTTCATGCAATCTCCACTTGACCCCACTGGAAGGCTATGAAAAGACTGCTTAGGTATCTTGCAGGAACTGCTGATTATGGTCTTTCTTTTGTCAGGTCACCACATCTCCATCTCTTAGCCTTCTCTGACTCTGATTGGGCTTTAGATCCTGATGATAGGAAATCCACTTCAGGGCATTGTGTATTCATTGGCCATAACCTAATCTCCTGGAGTTCAAGAAAGCAACACACTGTCTCTAGAAGTAGTACTGAGGCTGAGTATAGAAGTTTAGGAAGTGCAGTTTCAGAAGTAATTTGGATCAAGATCCTTCTTCATGAACTTCATCTCAGGAAGCTTCCTCCTCCTACTATTTGGGTTGATAACCTCAGCACGGTTTTCATGTCCTGCAATCCAGTGATACAAGGAAGAACAAAACATATTGAAGTTGATCTTCACTTCATACGAGAGAAAGTTCTCAACAAGTCCATTTCAGTCCTCCATATTCCAGCCATTGACCAAGCAGCAGATTCATTCACCAAACCACTCAGTGGTCAATTCTTCTCTCGCATGCGCAACAAGTTGAAAGTAGTTCCTCTTAGCTCGCTTGAATTGAGGGGGGACTGTTAGATATTATTCATTAATCATGTTTAGTATATAGCATCTTTTAATCATTTGTCTTTAGCTTCATTTTTCCCACATGCACTCTTCATGCACGTACAAAGTGTGCAGAATAGTACAGCAGCCACAAGCCGTTTCGTTTGGCATCTTTAGAGTTTGTTAGAATGTTTTGGCTTGTAGCTACAGCTCATCATTAGCTAGTCTTTATCCTTTAAGGATCTAGGTCTTTCTTAGTTGGCTATATATACAACCTCCTTGTAATCAGAGACAATTATCTTCTTCATTATTGAATACAATCGTTTTGGCAGCTTTGCTTATACTTCAAGTTCTTAGCTTTCTTCTTCAAGTTTAATCATGGTGATGTTTGTGTCTAACAGATATGAACTAGATATATAATTGATCATTTATTTAATATGACTTATACAGTAAGAAGAAAAAAATAAAAAAATTGTCTTATTTATGTTACTTCACTAACATAGTTAAATTGATTCTATTGATCCCAAAATTTTTGGTTATTAATAATTCTCATAAATAATAAGTTTCCACATAAAACACTTTAAATTTGATCCCAAAATTTTTCGTTAATTAATAATTCGCATAAAGCACTATATTTTTAGTTAATTAATAATTAATAAGTTCCCAAGAGCACTATTTATCAATTCAAAGTGTTTTTAACTATCTATTATTTCTAATAATCGCTCTTTTACATTTACATCACATCAACTTTAATCATTATATTTTAATTATTTTTTTACGTACAAATAAAAATTTTTACTAAAAATTAGCTTACTTTAACTAATAAATTCAATCAAAATATTTTTATTTAGGCTTAATTGCAAATAAAACCATGACCTTTTCGAAATTTGCAATTTAATGCACCACCTTTAATATTGGTAAATTTATACACCACTTTCACAATTTTTTGCAATTGTATGCATCGGGCCAAAATCGGGCTTTCCTTGCTGACATGGGCCACAATTTGGAAATAAAAATAATATATTATTTATTATATTATCACATATTTTATTACATAAGATAATATAATATAATATAATATATTTTTTATAAAATAATATAAAATAAGATAATATATTATTTATTACATTATATTATTTTATAAAAAAATAATAATGATAAAATTAAATTAAAAAATAAAAAATACTAAAGTACACAAGTTAAAATTAAGTAAAAATAATGAAATATAAGATAATAAATTATAAAACATGGAAAAATAAAATAAATATAAGATAATAAAATATTTATTTTATTATCATTTTATTTAATATAAGATAATAAAATATTTACTTAATTTTATTTTACTATTTTATATTATATTATCTTATAAGATAATAAATATACGATAATGATTATTTATTATACTATAATAATAATATTATAATGTATTATAATATATTATATTATTTTTATAATATAATAAATATAAGATAATATAATGTAATAAATAATATATTATCTTATTTTATATTATTTTATAAAAAATATATTATATTATATTATATTATCTTATATAATAAAATATATGATAATATAATAAATAATATATTATTTTTATTTCCAAATTTATATAATTAATTTTATTTTAATAAATAATAAATATAATAATTTATTTTAATTTAATTTAATTTAAATGCACTATACTATAATAATCTATCTTACTTTATTATAATTTATTTTTCATTTAATATTATATAATTTATTTTTTTATATTTAAATTATTATAAGTTTATATCTTATTAATATAAGATACATTATCTTTAAAATTTTAATTGTGTTTATTAGTACTTAGTGTCCATATATATTAATTGCTATTAAATCCAACACATAACTTGGAATAGTGTGGTGGTTTCATTTCCACAATGTCACCTAGAGGTCACAGGTTCGAACCTTGCTTCTGTTTATAATTTTTGCCGCCACGTCAGCCGCTATGTCAGCAAAATATTGACATGTCAGCCATGTCAGCAAAATCGCCACGTCACCAGCCCATGACAGCAAGGGAAGCCCGATTTTTGGCCCGATGCATACAATTGCAAATAATTGTAAAAGTGGTGTATAAATTTGCCAATTTTAAAGGTGGTGCATTAAATTGCAAATTTCGAAAAGGTTATGGTTTTATTTGCAATTAAGTCTTTTATTTATATTCAATCGCCCTTCATTGAATTTACAACAACCTAATTTCCACAAGAATCTTGGATTAGTGATACTCTTTCGGACTTTGCAATGCGATGGTGGTTGGGCACATGTACCAACTACAAATTTTTTTGATTTTCCACAAGAGATATTACTTTTAAGTTTTTGTACTTATTACATTGTTATTTTTTCAACTGTAAATATGTTGTTTTCCTACATGAGATATTACTTTTATGTTTTTGAACCAGATTGTAGAAAATTCTCAATTAATTTCTGAAAAGTAATCTTAAGTTTTTTTTGTGTGACTTACCTCACGCTTTTATGGGGAAAAAAAAATCCTCCAGTTTTTGCTCAGTGATGATAGCAGGATATGAAGCACTAATACATGTAGAAAATACATATGCGATAGAAATGAGAATAAAGATTATTGTAAAAAATTTTCATGAAATTTTACAGCAAATAATGATTTTATAAAGTATGATATCATCATCGTAGGCTAGGAAATACATGATTTTATTGTTGATTGCGTGAGCAAGAATTAATTTGAGTGTTAGATTAATTGATTCGCAAGTGGCAATTGTTTGATTGTATGTTTCCGAACCTATGAGTGTCTACCTTTCATCTCGGGTCATAGTGTACCTTGTTATTAGATTTACATAACGTAATAGAACACAATCGATCGAAGAAAAAGAATGAAAAATATTATTGCAACACGAGAGCATTTGTGACAAGAGAGAGAAAGCGGAAGACAAAAAGTGAAAAATAAACCCTAATTACAACCTATTTATACTAGGTCCAAAATGCATAAAGTGTTAAATACACAATAGCACTTATTCTATTTTACACATAAAATGCAAAAAAGGAAAATGTCACTTCTATAATCTAATAATATTTCCGTTCTTTTCTATTTTCCTTTTTTTTTTTTTTTTATTTGAAGTCTTGCTTGTGTTAAAGATTGAATATTGCTTTCAACTTAGTTTAAATTAAGTTGCAATTTTTTATTTAATTCAAAACCCCAAATTGCGAGTAGAGTATTTAGGAACTTTCTTTTCCTTTCTTATGTATAAGTCAATCATTGTTCGAATTCGTGTCCGAACAACCTTCCTCGAGAGACACGACCCGAGGTCGGAATTTATTCCGTATACAGCTAAAAACTACAAAACAATGTACAAGTGGTATTTGTTCCTTACAACTGTCTTTCGTCAATTGCTACGTATATGATGTCACCTGAAATATTGACTTGATCGACGATTATCATCTTTAATATTGTTCTGTTAATATCAAGAACCTAAAAGTACAATTTCAAGAAAATAGATGGTGAAATTCCTATACGTGGAAGAAGTTCTAAATTGGCGACCTCAAATCAAAGATAACTTTTCAAATTTTAGCAATAACTATTTACGATTATATATGTTCTTTTGCACAATGTCTATCAATATATGAGTGGATGAGAATTTGTAAATGAGTGATTCTTGTTGCACAAACTTGTAATCATTCATAGAAACTCTATGGTATGATTTCTAGAGTGAAATTAAATATTAGTACTTGGGATGAAAATAATGATATTAAGCTCAATTCGTCTACAAATGATTTTATACTGAAAAAAGTGTTTCAATTTTTTAATGAATAAATGATATATTTACTTTTCTTTTATATATTTCAAGGTATTTATTTGAAAACATTTTAATATTTATTTAAATTATATTTCAATTGTAAACTTTTCAATATCAATTCGTTTAGCGTGCAGTACTGGTGTGTTGAAAAAGCATGAATGCAACCGATTTTGATATAAGCTATTAGACCATAAATTCAATGCAAGTAAACAAGAACGTTAGAGATAATTTTTTTCTGAACGCGTAAGAATCAAAATTTGTTGACAAATGAGGAGAAAAGAAGAAGAAGAAGAAGAAGAAGAAGAAGAAGAAGAAGAAAGAAAGAAAGAAAGAAATTAGAAGAAGCGCGTTTCACTTAGATTTTTGGTTCTGAGTCTCGTCGTCTGTTCTTTTCGTTCGCCTCATTGGATTTTCGAACCGAGCACGTAGATTCCCGAAGGATGGTTCTTTAGGAGTCGAGGCTCAGCAACCTACCGAGCTATTTTGTGCTTATTCCTGCCTTGTCGATCAAGTGGTGTTGATAAACCTTACTGTGTATGTTATTCTATATAATTGATTGGCTTGATAATCAATGAATGCATGTGAACCGTTAATCTATGAGAGGTTCTCACGTTGATGGAGTTCCGACGGTCTCTTATTTGTGCCTAATGAAAGTATTCTCCCGTTGATGGAGACCGTTGATGGTATTCCGATGGTTTAGATGTGATCACATGAGCGTAGCGTTGTATAGGAGGTAGACTAGATGATTTGTGTTCATGCTGCGATTATGATTTTAAGTCATTCTACTGAATAGACGGCATGGTATTCACAAGGTGAGCTAGTTGGTTTGCCACCCCCACTATTTTCTCCTTTTTCAGGTTGAGCTGGTGGCAGTGGTGAAAGACGAGCGAGTAAGGTCATACTTCCTTGTAGTTATGAACTGCTTATTTGCTTTTGCTTTCTTCTTATTATTGTTATCTTCTGGCAGACTTATTGAAATGTTGGATTTTGAGATTGGAACATGAAACTTGATTATTATGCGTGCTTTGTATTATGGATTGGATGTATTGGTAATGTTTTGAATTAATCGTTGAAGCATGTTTCATTGTTTGGCTTGAAGTGTTGATCTCGGATGGTTTATTTCCAATGTCGTAAGTCGGTACTTAAGCTGTTGATTTGGGTAATGTTCGTTGAATAAATTTTAAAATGTTTGCAAAAATTTAACTCTGATTTTTGAAAAAATTTGATATTTTTCTTATAAAAATAACGGGGTGTTACAGAACATATGGTGGCAATGAATCTCGCACGTCTACCGCAAAAGGAACGAGCAAATTCTATGGGACGATTACGAAAAGAAGTTGATCACGAGGTTTGGATCGTCCGATTACTATAAAAATGATGAGGCTTTTTCACGTATACATCAAACGGGCAGCCTTCATGGCTATCAAAATAAATTTGAAAGCATTGCAAGTCAAATGCGGGATTAGCCAGAGAGCGCGCTGATAGGCAGGGGCAGATCTAGTCAAAGACCAGTGTGGGCCTAGGCCCACATTGAAAAAAAAAATTGTTAGAGTCCACAATAAATTCATACTTAGTAAAAAATTACTAGATCCTTTCCATCCCACACTTTAATAAAGGTAAAAAGCACACAGAATGAGACAAAGGTTATAGCCGCCACAGTAGATATAGTGAGGGAAGTAAAAAAAAAAGGTTAAAAGGAGAGGGTGGTGACCTGTGAGAAACATAAAATATTTGTATTGTAGATTTCCCGGAGATATGTATATTTATTATTATTATTTATTATTATTATTATTATTATTATTATTATTATTATTATTATTATTATTATATTGTTAGGTTTTTTCTAGCCAATTTGCATGAATTGAAAAATCAAACTTGTTTAGTTATTTTTTAGCATTCTTGTAGTTCATATTCCTTCGAGAATTGTTGTTTCTTTTTTTAAGAAACAGGTTTAGCAAATTAAATGATAACATCACCATGAGAGTATAAAGAATGATCAATGAAGTCAGTATATGCGTATGTAGAAACCGCAAATTCAAGTCTTTTTTTTTAGGTGCTCAAAGAACTTTAGCATTTGAGATGTCCATTTTTTAGGAGCTTAAAGAACTTTAGCATTTTATATATCAAAATAGATCAATATTTTTATTTTTAATTTATAAGTTTAATTTTTTTTTTTTCAGATAATTTTAGTAAATTCCCCGTCAACAAAGAACTTGTGAAAATGTCTCAAAAAGAGATACTTTGGATCCAAATAGAATTGTGGGAAATTATAAGTATTGTAAAGCATAAAGGATGTACGGTAGGTCGTTTTACCTGTTGTAACAGCTAGCATGGAGTGAACACTTTCTACAATTAATATAATCAAAGATAGATTTGGTAATTGAATGAGTGGTGATTGGTTGAATGATAGACTTCTTATATATGTAGAAATAAGTCTTCGTAAAAATTGTTGATGATGTTATTATATAGCAATATCAGGCTACGAAAATTCATAAAAATGATAAAGAAGATATTATTTTTTTTTTTTTTTCACTTTTGATTATATATATATAGAGTTGGGATCACATCAGAATGGAACATAGTGAAAGAAATAAGAATGATTCTGTACCATTAGATACACCAAACCAATGGTTATGATTAAGTCAACATTGGTCAATCATTAATGGCAACATGGTAATTTAACATAAACATTGTAGTTAAATGTACACATTAAAATGGACAACATACAAAATATTCCAACTCATCCCCATACAGTGGACACCACCACTACACACTAACCTACCCCTCTCTCCTCTCTCACACACAAACACACACAAGACAGATCTACACACATAAACACCAAACGTCTGTGACACAAGCTCAACGGGGAGCAGCCGCCGGACGTCAACCTCACCGCCAGACGTCAATCGCATCGTCGCCAGACGTCAATCACCTGTCACGTCGCTGCTGACACCAACCGCTGCCGTCGACGTGGAAAACTCTCTACTTCCGGCAATATACGTCGCCCGTGTGGTCGTCATTGCCGGCGCTGTGTGGTCCTCGACGTTCGGCGGTAACCTGTACGACTTGACGGGCCGCGACAACGGCTGAGGTGTCGGATCTCGTCAAGGTGCTCGACGCATCTACGGCGACGACGGTGGCGGATCTCGTCAAGGATCTCGTCAAGATGGTGGCGTTGGCCGGAGAGACCTTAGGGGACAGTGGTTGTCTATGGAGGGATATACGGTGACGACGGTGGCCAGAGAACGGCAGAGGAGCTGGAGTGCAGATGCGTTCTGCTATGGGCTCCAAGGTCTGCGACGGCGGTGCAGCCTGCAGTGGGAGGCTCCGGCGGCGACCGTGATGCGTGGATGCTCCGGTGGCGATGGCAGACACTGTGCGGCGGAGATGGTGGCAGGAACCGGCAGCCGAATCTGTGTGTGTTTCAATGGCTCAGGGGCTTCCTTTTAGAAATTTGATAATGTTTGAGGTCTTATATGCAAATTACAAAAGTTAACTACTTTTCAATTGAGTACATGGGTTCAATTTGTAATTTATTAAACTTTAATAAATGCATCATATTATGGAGTAAATTGCATATTATGGGTTTTACATATGCACATTATGATACTATTATTGTTTTATATGAAACTATTAAAATTTTAGTAATTGCACAATAGTGTGTGTACACAAGCAATTTAAAAAATCGTTTAACATATTCTTAAATATATCAATCGATTTGGTTATTAATAAATACATCCGACATCAAACTGAAATATTCAAAATTTTAAAGGCACCAAATAGTTAATCGAATAAAAATATATAAAATTTGTACAAAATTTTTATTTAAGTTGGGGATGGATTTATATAGTGCAATTCTTCAGTCACTAATGTGCAATCAGCCTAATATAAACGTGCACTCGAAGTACAATTATTTTTTAATTGTTTGTTCCAATCCAGAATAAGCCCAAAATAATTGATCTATTTGATTGATTAGCCGATTTAACCTAAATACTCAAAATAAATCATAATTCGGATTATAAAATATATTTAATATAATATTTTTAATTAATATTTTATATTATTTTTTATTTTTTTTATAGTTTCTTCGGCTTGGTTATTTTTAAAAATAAAGTCGAACTCGAATTGAAATAACCAAATTTTTAAAAGTAATAAAGGTAGTTGATCAAAATATGAACTAAGATCACACGAATTTAGTTCGATCGAATGTTTGGCTGCTAAAGTGCAATCTGACAGTTACTAATGTGCAATTCATATAACAATAATGTGTACTCTAAGTGTATTTATTTTTTTAATGGTGCAATTGAGAGTCATTAATGTGCAATTCATCTAACGCTATTGTGCAATTGCAGCTTATGCATTTTTAATGTTTTTGTTCTAAAATAAGCTA
Organism: Striga asiatica; assembly: GCA_008636005.1. Lineage (NCBI taxonomy): Eukaryota > Viridiplantae > Streptophyta > Magnoliopsida > Lamiales > Orobanchaceae > Striga > Striga asiatica. Next base: position 2,323,020 of record BKCP01000001.1, read on the forward strand.
AAATGAAACTACTTAAAAAAACGTGATTTAAAAAGTAAAATTAGATAATCAGACCGAAATATGAAATTTTGAACCGAAATTTGCAATTGAGTCGGCTCGGTCTATATGTTGCAGTGTGCTAGTCATTAATGTGCAATTCGTCTAATGTTATTGTGCAACGAAACTGAAATAATCGGTTAGTTCGATTGATTAACTAGATTATCCTAAATCATTTAAGTGGTTTATTATTTATATTACAAAAATATATTTGATATTTTATATTAAATACATAATCCATAAATATCGAAGTCAATAATATGCACCCTCACAGTCGATAATGTGCATTTCATATACCATTTATTCTGTAACCTATGGATCAAGTATTTTATTTTTTTGCTTTTATTTGTATTTTTAATTTTAAAATATTAATAATGTGTATTTTTTAAATGTGCAAATCCAAACTAAAATCGGACCGAGCTAGCCGAATTTATACAAACAAATTAAATAATTTATTTTTATAAAAATATATTTAATATCTTACATTTGTTATTATTATTTTTCTTATCAGTATTGGTTTAAGAATACATAATTTACATATTAGCTATATCAATAAATAAACATAAGCTGCCCCAATTCAATATGATCATTCAATAAATAAAATAAGTTGGCGTAATTCTATATGAGCANTACAGGAGCTCAATTGTAAGCTGGCCCAATTATAGTTCTAATTTTGGCTAATAGGCCCTATGATTTATCTAATTTTCACAATAAAGCCCCCAACCCACAATTTCAATTTCCCGTCTTCTGTACATAGAGATGTACATAACACACACATGGAGTGGGATCCACTTGATTTTTATTTGAAAAATGCTACATGTACATAATAAATTTACATAAAGGTGTACATAACACTCACATGGAGTGGGGTCCATTTGATTTTTATTTGAAAAATACCACAAGTGCATAATAAATGTACATAGAGGTGTAAATAACACTCACATGGAGTGGCGTCCACTTGATTTTTTATTTTTGGTATGACCCACTTAATATGAGTGTTATGTACACCTCTATGTAAAGTATTATGTACCTATAGCATTTCTATTTTTATTATTGATAGGTCCCACTCATTGTGAATGTTATGTATCTATGTACATTATTATGTACCTATAGCATTTCTCTTTTTTTTTTTTTGGTAGGACCCACTTAATGTGAGTGTTATGTACACCTTTATGTACACTATTATATACCTATAGCATTCCTCAAATAATAAAGTAACACTCGTGCATCATACGAGTTCTATTTAAGGAACTTATATTTATTTTTTTAAAATGAAAAACAGAAGTTTTATATTTAAATCTTAAACACTTTTAAAAAGTTGCATTATTATTTATATTTATGATGACGCTCTTCAGTTTTATAACTTACCAAGATGTGTCATCTCCAATAATGGGTCATGCGAAATATCTCATGTTCAAAAGCGGTGGTGGCAATTGTTCTCCTTGGTCCGCCATTATTTTCGGCTTGGGTTGCGCCAACGTAGAGATCAATCGGTGGTGTCTCCTCTCGAGTAGCACGCCTTCATCTACCTCGCATAAACACAAACAAACAACAATACCCGTGAAGGCACTAACGGGAAATAAGAGACCTGATGTGCTCTTGCACCTCGAACCGGCTTCCTGCTGATCCTCAACCGCTTGCTCTCCGGAGACCTGCAAAGACGCCAGGAGGTATTCCCGGTGTTAAACCTCTGACGCTCAAATCACTAAAGGATAGAAGAAAGCTTATGTAACTGTATGTATTATTTAGAGCTTGTAGAGTGATTAACCTTTACCAAGATCTCCAATTTATCTATTTTTATGGAATTATTAGCTTCTTCAATACGCTTTGTTCTTCCTCCGTCGGATCATTTACTCCTCTTTAATCCTGGCTCTACACGTGTCCCTTATGGACCACCTCATATAACCGCTCCTACAGTTCGACTCTTAACATATAAGGCATTATCATAGGCTAGCCCTTCCCTATACGATCTTCTTGCTATACCATTCCCAGCTCTTATTGCACTTAGCTCTTATTGTTGCTTCTGCCCAAGCCTGTTTACTCCTATGCTTGGCTAGTATCACTTTCTAGCTTTGTTGACAGCCTAGCTATGACAGGGCCAAGCCTCATCCAGCCCAATTGCTACTGGGCCGAGCTACTACCATCAAGTCGAGCTTACTACCATTGAGTCGAGCTACTGTCATCGAGCCGAATTACTAACAGCCCCATTGCTACGAAAATCGAGCTATATTCAGCCAGACTGCTACTGGGCCGAGCTACTACCATTGAGCCGAGCTTACTACTTTCGAGCCGAGCTTACTACTTTCGAGCCGAGCTACTACCATCGAGCCGGGCTATTAGCAGCCCCACTGCTACGAAAGCCGAGCTACGTCCAGCCAGACTACTACTAGGCCGAGCAATTACCGATAAGCGGAGCTTCTAACAGCCTAACCACCATTGAGCCGAGCCACTAAAACCCCTGGCTCTCAGACCGAGCTAGCTCCTACTCGGTCCGCCTAGCTATTCTCATGTGCTATATCAAGACCAACTCAAGAACAAACACAAACTAGCTACTAAAAACAAGAGAAAACAAGAGAAACGTTGAAATTAAGCAAATAGTAGAAAAATCAAGAGAAACACCTAAACAAGAGACAACTCATAAGTAAACTTAGCATCCTACTTGCCTTCCCCGGCAACGGCGTCATTTGTTTTGTTGTTTTTAGCCGAGTACGATCGAAAGATCACCTCAGGTCGTCTTCCCGAGGAAGGTGATTTGAAGCTTCGTTCACGTATTAGTTGTCAAAGCACAAAAAGAGAAATATAAAGTTCTAAACATACTAAGCACGATGATTGGGGTTGTGTAGATAAAGAAAATTCATGGCCAATCATATGGCGCCACGTGGAAATTAATATATTAATAATAAAGTCATATTTTTTATTTATATTTTAGGAATTTTCACATATTTAATTCCTAAATTTAAATAGTTAATTAATTGATATTTTAATATTTTAATTCTTGACCAATCAAATAATGCAAAGTGTCAAATCTTAATTCATGGTAAATAAATCACATATCTTCTTGGTAAATAAATCAAAGAATTCTGAATTACGTCAGTAAACTCAAAACCGACGCGGAGAAGATTCAATATCTAGTTTGCGGCAAAGACCAAGGACTTGTGTTCTTCATGTTCTTGGAATATTATGGCGTTTGATCCAAAATCAAGGCATTGACCCTCGAATTAACGTTAATTCAAGTCATGGCGAAAATCAAGCTGAAGATTTCGCTCAAACACTTAAAATCGTTTGTGAGAAGAATTGGAGGAGATAATAGAGATTGTAATCTACAATATTTATTTGATTCAAGAAATTAATTTGTAAAATATTTTTCATGTTTATAAATTCAATACACGGAATTTGTTGCTATAGGTTGATTTAAAGCTAGTTTAAGCTCGGAATTGAAAGCAATGAAGTAAAGATGCAAGCTTTAGAGAAAAGATTGGAACTTTGGTTGACCAGAGTCTCTACAACTCAAGAAAAACGAAAATAAACAAATAGAAACATACTAGCACTCAGATCCCTTGATAATTAACACAAGACTTTTTAACCTAAATGATCAAGCTTTGAACAAAGTCTCAACCTTTAATATAAGATAAGCGGATATTGAACTCAGAAATTCACTTAGACAAGTAATGAAAATAAAAAGAACCAAACTTTGCTTCATTCAACTAACACCACATTTACCTTGAAAAACTTCCTAAGTAAAAACGTGGTAAAAACGGAGTAATGAACCTTAAAAGCTAAGTAATCACTCTTCTATTGCATATTCGTAGAGAATCGAAGGAAAAAGCTTGGAACTTGAATAAAAACAAAGTCGTCGAAAACTCGATGGAAAATATGAGTCATAGAGCTCTCAACACAAAGATAGAGAGAAAAATAAGAAAAACAGATATTCCCAAAATGGGAAACTCGGAAAATGAAAGTTTGGTTCCCAAAATACAAATGAAGAAATGTATTTATACTCAAACCTAAAACACACACCAAAAAATACACACATTTAATGAAACACTCGCGAGAAAATGAATTTCGCGGGCAAATTGACTGACGTCGCGAGTGTTGGTGCTTGGGTCCTAGCGAACTCGCGACCTAGGTGAGCCGATTCATGGGCACGGATGCACTGGTGCAGGCAGCGGGAGCGCGGAGAACACTCATTAGGCCAGCGAAATTTTTTGCAGGTGCAGAGCTGCGGTGGACGGGTCGTTCACGAGCGGGGGTGCGCTGAAATGACACTTGCGAGGCCAGTGAATCCTTTTACAGGCGCAAGTTGTTGGCGCGCTGTTGGAAACTCGTGACCTCGCGAGCTGCTTCGAGGGCGCGAGGCACTGGGCGTACAATTCATCGCGCGGGCATGTGCGTGCGGGCAGGGGGCTGCTGCGGGTGCAGCACGGGAAATGACTAGTTCGCGGGACCAAGATCGCTGCGAGTGCTGGGACGGCAGGGCTGGAGACCAGCAGGTGCTGACCGAGCTGACTGGTCGAAAACTCTCCGACCACTTTTCTGGTGATTTTCTGGAAAATTTTCGGGTATTTTTTTTGCGGCTCCCCAAAGCGCAAATTTTCTACAAAATAAAAGATAAAAGGAGAAATCAAAAGCACAAGACACCAAAACACACAAAAATACATAAACGAGCAATAATTGACTAAAAAGACCGGGAAAAACCTAAAATAAAATAAAACAAACACAAATAAAACACTTAAAAACACATAAAATAACCATAAATACAAAACAAGTTTCTCGAGAAAATGTTGTCATTTCTCGATGAGAGATGAGCTGTTGTCGAGGACCTAGGTCTCACCAAACAAAATTTTCGAAGCGCAGTGAAGTCAAATATAAGGGAGAGGAGAGGAAAGGAGAGAGTAGTTCAATCTTTTCTTCCCTACGTCCCATTGCCTGCACAAGACCTCGGCTCGCCCGCGAATCGACTTTCGCCTAGGTCGCGACTGTGGCCAAGGTCACGAGTTCCAGCTCGCCTGCGAATCAATGTTCGTCTAGGTCGCGAGTATGGCCCAGGTTGCAAGTTTACAGCCAGCGCTCGCGGAAACGCAAGCCTAGGTCACGAGTGCCCTACTACCCGCGAGTCTTCACTCCAGCGCCCGCGAAGCGACTCGTGTGCCTCGCGAGTGTTTGTATACCAGCAGCACAGTGCCTCCCGCACACCCTCGCGCGACCTAGCGTAGCCTGTGCCCGCGAGAGAAGCTCGCCTAGGTCCCGAGTTCTCGAGCCCAGCTACCACACTTGTGATGCCAGCGAACTTTCCCGCGAATTCCCTTTTTCCCGCGAAATGTGTTGTTCATTAAATGTGTGTTTTTTAGTGTGTGTTTTTGCTAGTAGTATAAATAGACTTAGTGCTTTGTCTTCTTTAAAATAAATCTCATTTGCAAGATTTTTCTTTTAGTTTCTCTCTCTCTCTCTCTGTCTCTCTCTCTCTCTCTCTAGATATCTTTCTCTGTCTAAGGGATCCAAGACCCAACTTTTATTGTAATATTTCTTCATCAATATTGCATCTTTCCGGCTTATTTCTTCTTGTGGATGCACTAGAGACTTGGAGACTTAGTTTAAGGTCCAAAATCTCGTAAGTTTTTCTTTTTACTTATTAGATTTTTCTAGGGTAAAGGTAAGAACTTTAATGAGTAGAGTATGCTATCCTTGTAGGCTAGGAAATATATGATTTTGTGGTTGATTGCGTGAGCGCTAATTGAGTGGTCGATTAGTTGATTCGCTAGTGGCGATTTCTTGATTGTATGTTTCCAAACCTATGAGTATCTTCTTTCCATCTCGGGTCTTAGGGTACCTTATTCCTCTCTTTTTTTCTTTTTTCTTAGAATTTGAGGTCTTTCTTGTATTAAAGATTGAATCTTGCTTTCGATTTAGTTCAAAGTTACAATCTTTAGTTTAATTCAAATTATAAATTGCGAGTAGAGTGTTTAGGAACTTTTTTTTTCTTGTGTGTAAGTCAATCATTGTCCGAATTTGTGTCCGAACAACCTTTTCTCGAGAGATACGACTCGAGGTCTGGATTTATTCCGTACATGGCTAAAAACTACAAAACAATGTACAAAAGGTAATATTGTTCCCTACAACTGTCTTTCGTCAATTTCTACATATATGTTGCACCTCAAATATTGACTTGATCGACGATGATCATCTTTAATACTGTTCTATTGATATCAAGAACCTAAAAGTACAATTTCAAGAAAATAGGTGGTGAAATTCCTATACGTGGAAGAAGTTCTAAATTGACGACCTCAAATCCAAGATTACTATTCAAATTTTAGCAATAACTATTTACGATTATGTTCTTTTTCCCAATGTCTATTGTTTGTTATGTTTTTGTGGTGTTTTATTGTGTTTTATGTGCCTTAGTTAAGTCATTTTTAGGTTCGGTTTTGTGTCAATCTGTCCATTTTGTCACGTTTTATGTGTTTTCATTCTCGTTATGTGTTTTTGTATTTTTGTCGTATTTTCTTGCGTACTTGGTGTTGATTAGGTCCACCTCGTTCAAGTTTGGGGAGACGAGCCCTTTCCGAGACATTTACGAGCCGTTCGAATCATTTTTGAGCCACCCGAACCATAGCCTAGCCGTTGATAGAGCCATGCGAGCCATTCCCGAGTCAAGACGCGCAAGACTAGCCTTCCCGCACACCAGGCGTACTCGCCACGAGCCATGATTCGCGAGCCACAAGACAGTCCCGAGCACTCACTGCGAGGCCGTCTTCGCGACCGGCGAAGCACGCGCGAGGCAGCCTTTCACGCCCGAGCACTCGCTGCGAGGTTGACCTCGCGTCGCAACGCGGCAAAATTATAATTTATATTTTTCCTCAACTAACCCCTACTAACTAGTAGTAGTGGCGAGCAAGGGTCGATCCCACGAGGAGTGTGAATCAAATCGTGAATTTTCTCGTATTAGTTGAAATTATAGAAAGCGATAAATGCGGGGGGTTTTGATTTAATAACTAAACTACCTAAAAATCTAATGAAATAAATAAAATCTAAACAAGAAAATAAAAATAAAAATAAATAAATTAAGAGAACTTTCTAGTTCACGGTTCCGTCTACACCCTCGACTGACTCGTTTAATCAATTTTAGTATCAAATCTCGCTATCTCATGAAATTACTAGCCCTAGGCAACGACACGGTCTGTTACCCGAATTTTTCCTTATTTTTAATTTAACCGCGAGACGCTCTACGATTAAACCTGACTTCTTGTACAGTCCAGAAAAACGTTTTCAAGATTTAATACAATTAGCCGCTTTACGAATTAGAAAAATAGGCTAGACTAAGTAGTGAACTCAACCGCGTTTGTTCACTTAATTAGGCTGTGTTATCCCCGGTAGTTACCATCTTCCGGTTACCTCTTATGAATTAAACACAACAACAATTACGGATTGCAGGCCTAATTCAGATGTAGATATGAAAAGCCTAATCTAGGTGATCAATCTAAACAAGACTAACACATCATGGTGAATTATTCAAAATAACACAAGCAATTCCAAAAAGATATTTAAATTGTCAACCACGTAAATTAATCAAACATCGTCAAGTCGTAAGGTTCAACATCACCGGAACTAGAAATAAAATCTACTCTAACATAATAAATAAAAATAAATAATAAAAGAGAAAAGAGAGAGAATAAAATTCTCCCTCGTGTGCGGGTGCGGCCTCCCTCCGCTTCCGTCGGGCTTCCTCGTCTCCAAGTTCGTCTGCTTCTGTGTATGGCAGCTCCGTCTATATTTTTTTCTCTTCCTGTTCTATGCGTCAAAATTAATTGGCTGCGTGAGGGCTTCTCTCCAAATAAATCCTCCAGGCTTGCGTGTTTTATACGGGACCGCGTGAATAATTTCTCTCTTCAATTTTAATTATGTGTCCAGCAAATCAAAAATTGACCAACTAAAAGTATCTAGCCTTTCAATTCCTCTCTCAGCCCATTTTTTAATTTCCAAGTGCGTGAGTTTCCCCACTAATTGAAATCAATATTGGGCCTTTGTATAATTTGGGCTTGTATATGCATGAACTTTATGGGCTCTGTTGGATGTCTGAGTACGGGGTGCTGTTGGGTCAGTACGGGACACCCCCGTACTCTGCTGGAAAAACTTCTTCATCCTTCTTCGTGCATCCACACATCTTCGTGCAATCAGAAATAGTCCCAAAAATGCTGAAAATAAATAATAAAATATCAAAGTACACGAATTCATCCAAATAATAAATAAGTCAAAAAATATATAAGTGCGATAAAATTAAGCATATAAAAATACGCTAATAAATATATAAAATACACACTTTTTCCGACCAATCAAATCTCCCCAAACTTAAACCGTTGCTTGTCCCCAAGCAACTTAGAACTATAAGCACATAGATGGACAAGAAAACAAGTACGTGGAACTTTACTCAGGGCCTCACAATTCTCACATAAGTGCATAGTTCAAACAACTCAAATCAATATATTCGGACTCAAGATGAAATCATTTTAAGAACTCAAACAATCAAGTATCAATTCAAGTGACCACCATAGTTTGTCAATCTCTATAACGAATGCACCGATCAATGCAACTCATGACACCCCTCTCTTTGCTAACAAGTCAAGTTCCCTTCCGTTTCTAGCCAAAGTCTAAATGTCTCATCCTCCACACTTTTTTTTTCTCTTTTTTTTTTTAAGTAGGGAACGGCAGCTCCGTCACAACCCGTGGGTTTTAGCCTTTCGTGCTCGTCTAGATACGGAAATTATTGGAATTATACACTAGAGCCCCCACAGATTGGCAGCTGTTGCAGCCCATGCTCTTTTTTTTTATTTTTTATTTTTTTGTACCAAACGGCTTTTCGACTCCACCAATTATTCCTCCATCCTCATTATTTTTTTTTTTTTTCGACTATGAGACATAGAAACCCCAACTTTCAACTTCAAGTCCCCAAACTTAATCAACATTGATTAAAGCAATCACAAGCACATATCAACAATACAAATCGCCTCAAAACCAACTCACCACAAATAAATCACAAAAATATCAACCATCATGCCTTTGTCCCCAAAATAAAAACACCTTAAGAATTTAACCAAATAAAATTAACTCAAGCCATTTAAACTAGCACAATAAATCCATATCGACTCTCATGTCATCATCGCAAAATTCCACGTACATGCAATCTCACACTAACACAAGACAAAACAAATATCATGCAATCTAAGAACTCAAACTCTAAGGGGCATAAATATAATCACATAATAAATCATGAATGCTCACCAAGAAACCACCTCCCCAAACTTAGAGTTTGCATATATCATAGACACTAAAATAAACTCACATGAGCAAAAACGGAGTAAAAGAAACGAGTTCACCTTAGTCAATGCAGAGGAAGTCGCCGAACCATGCACACCATTGGGTTGCCTCCCAACAAGCGCCTCTTTTTATTGTCGTTGGCCCGACTTATTACTTCTTTTTCATCAAAAGATCCATGGCGGCTTCGGAGGTGGCCTCAAGGGAGGCACCAATCTCACCACGCCCTGCTTGACGGCATCTTCTATCCTCGGTGTTGGGTGCTTCACCGGATCTTTTCTCCATGACGCTAATTCCTCAAGGATGTGTAGCAACCCACGCTCGATCACAGTCACCGCCTCAACAAAATCCCATTCACACCTTGTGTTTTGCTCGATCGTCTCAAGAGAAGGTATATCAAGGCCCAAGACATGCTTCAGTGCATCCTTGCTCAGTACCCACTTCATATTAGAATACATAGGACACGGTTCAGCTTCTATCGGCACAAGAGCGGGAAGAACGGTACGCTTTTTGGCTACAGCAGGTCGAGTATGGGGTACCCCCGTATTCTGCTGCTCAGCCCCATATTCTGCAGCTTGGTTCTCTTTTTCGCTCTCATTCTTCTCGATATTCGTGATTTTCTCGTTCTCCGGCTCGTGTGTGCACTCTTCAAGTTCCTCGAGGTCCTCGCTGTACGAATGGATGATGCTCGAACTCATTGGACTCGTTTCCAGCCGATACACTAGTCGGTCCATCTGGTCCACCAATTGGCTCATTTGGCCTTGTAAATTCTGTATGCGCAGTCCATGGTTCTCGATGCTCATCTCTTGGCTCTTGATGCTCGCCTCTTGGTTCTTGATGCTCGCCTCAACACTTTGCTGAAAGTTAAGAGTGTTAGCCGTCAACTCCTTCATCAGCTCCTCGAGCGACGGACCAGGATCTCTCTCAATTAATGGCTCGCAGTGTTCTTGCAGAAATCTCAACGTGTGAGCCTCTAGTGCCTTCACCATATCCTCTAGCGATGGGCTGGGATCTCGCGCAATCGGTGGCTCAGAGTACCCATGGAAAGAGTTCGAGTGCTCTCTCAAGCCGTACTCGTTCTCCTCGGGATACATGTAGTCTTGCTCGTACCTTCGCCAGCCATTAGGTCCTCTTACGCCTCTATCTCCAATCCACGGGCCTCGTATCTCCCTCTCATACTGGTAAGGTTCACGGTGGGTATAAAAGTCGTGATAATAGGCTGCCATCTCGAAAAGTTGCGCTAAGCTCGATCAAAAACGCCAAAACTCAAGTTACTCCCAAGAGTATGGGGGCGAACTAATCTGTCAAGCAGAGTACGGGGTCTCCCAGTATTCTGCGCGAAAATAAAAGAAATAAAACAAGTAAAAGAGGAATAAAAGATGATAAAAATAAAATCCTAAAAAATTAAACTTCAATTAGTACTCAAAAAAATCACAATTCAATAACGCCACTCCCCGGCAACGGCGCCAAAATTTGACCGCGCGTCGCAACGCGGCAAAATTAATATTTATATTTTTCCTCAACTAACCTCTACTAACTAGTAGTAGTGGCGAGCAAGGGTCGATCCCACGAGGAGTGTGAATCAAATCGTGAATTTTCTCGTATTAATTGAAATTATAAAAAGCGATAAATGGGGGGGATTGGTTTAAAAACTAAACTTATTAAAAATCCTAATAAACAAAGGAAATAAAAATAAAATAGAATAAATAAAGAGAAGTTTCTAGTTCACGGTTCCGTCTACACCCTCGACTGACTCGTCTAATCAATTCTGGTATCAAATCTCGCTATCTTATGAAATTACTAGCCCTAGGCAACGACACGGTCTGTTACCCGAATTTTTCCTTATTTTTAATTTAACCGCGAGACGCTCTACGATTAAACCTGACTTCTTGTACAGTCCAGAAAAACGTTTTCAAGATTTAATACAATTAGCCGCTTTACGAATTAGAAAAATAGGCTAGACTAAGTAGTGAACTCAACCGCGTTTGTTCACTTAATTAGGCTGTGTTATCCCCGGTAGTTACCATCTTCCGGTTACCTCTTATGAATTAAACACAACAACAATTACGGATTGCAGGCCTAATTCAGATGTAGATATGAAAAGCCTAATCTAGGTGATCAATCTAAACAAGACTAACACATCATGGTGAATTATTCAAAATAACACAAACAATTCCAAAAAGATAACTCAATAATCAACCAAGAAAATCAATCAAACATCGTCAAGTCGTAAGGTTCAACATCACCGGAACTAGAAATAACTAGCCTAACATAATAATAAAAATAAATAATAAAAGAGAAAAGAGAGAGAATAAAATTCTCCCTCGTGTGCGGGTGCGGCCTCCCTCCGCAATTTGTCGGGCTCCTCGTATATGTGCTCTTCTCGTGCGGCTCTGTTTCTTTTTTTCTTTTGGCGTGAATCGTGGTGGCTGTGTCTGTGCGTCCATAATCTGATGGTTGAGGCGTGAATATATATAAATTGGTTGCTGCCCTTTATTTTCCTCCTCTCATGCCAATTGCGTGAAATTAATTCCCATGAATTGGGCTCTCAGGCCCACAAAAACTCACATATCCTCCAAACTTATGTATGTATGTATCAAAGTATTATGCTCCTCTCCAATTAAGCTCATGAGTGGGCCCTTTCCTATTCCTGTCAGCATTCCCACGCAGCCCACTTCCTTCAAACACAAAATATGTAGGCCCAATTATATTAATTTCTCCAAGCCTTCTAATCGTGAATTGCTTGGGCCTGCTACAGGAGTACGGGGCCTGCTGGTTCAGTACGGGACACCCCCATACTCGCTGGTTGGAACTTCCATTTAATATCTCGCCGTCCATAAAAGTAGCCCAATAGTCTGAAAATAATGCACAAAAATATCATAGCACTCAAATCCATCTAATAAATAAATAAGCCCAAAAACATATAAGTGTGATAAAAATTAAGCATATAAAAATACGCTAATAAATATATAAAATACACACTTTTTCCGACCAATCAGCGACATTGGCAACCCACGAAGCGCGAGCACAGCCCAGGGCAGCACTTGCTGCGAGTTCTCACCCGCGACTTGCGAAGCGTGCGCGCGAGACACTCTAGCTAGCACTCGCTGCGAAAGATCTTCCGCGACCTACGAGAAGCCGCGTCCAACACCAGTCATCCGGCACACTCGCTGCGGAAAGGATTTGGCGGCCCGCGAAGCGCAAGTGCCCGAGTGCCAAGGGCAGCACTCGCGTCCCACCCAACGCGACCCGGCGTATGCACATAGCCCACACTCACAGCTGGAGGCATTTGACGACCCGCGAGCGCCCAGTTCAAGTGGTTTTTCACGTCTTAACTCGCTGCGAAGTGATTTTTGAGACCTGTGAACGCCAGAATTCATTAATGTGTGTGCACCTATTGTGTGCTTTTAAATTTCACTATAAATACATTTTAGTCCTTTGTATTTGGGCTATCTAGATTTCATTTGTCACTTTCCACTTTAGGAATTACTCTTTTCTTTTTAGTTTTCTCTCTATTTTATCTCTTGGAGCTTTTTGTCATCATTTTCTGGCGACTTTCCGGTGTTCTCGTCTTTTGTCCAAGTTCCAAACTTTTGAATTCGAATTTCATCTGGCCCGCAATAGAAGATTGGGTATTTACTTTTAAAGCTCATTACTTTGATTTTTGCCTCGTTTTTACTTATGATGCTTATCAAGGTGAATGTGAGTGTTTGCTGGATGATGGATGGGAAGTTTGGACTTGATTATTTTTATTGCTTGCTTGAGTGATTGTAGGGATTAATTACTTGTCTATCTAGATTAAGGGTTGAGACTCTATTTAGAGCTTAATCACTTAGGTTAGAAGGTTAGGGTTAATGACCTAGTGCTTAGAGCTTGCATATTTCTCTTTGTTACTTATTTTCCTTTTTGTTTCGATGGCATAGAGACTCCGATAGGTTAAATTCCACATTCTCTCGTTTGCTTGTTGATTTCAATTCCGAATTTCGATTAGCATTAATTCATCCTCAATCCCATTGATTAGCATGTTTAGGTTTTATTTTCTCGTTTTGTGTGATTTGGATAATTGAGTAGTGAACAAAGCTCTGAACCATTGAGAACGACTCGAGTTAGATACTCGGTTATCAACAATCCCCAAAAATACTGCTTAACAAAATGGTGTTGTTGCCAGGGAAGACAAGTAGGATGCCTAGTTTGCTACTTAGTTGTCCCTTTTTCATGTGTTTCTCTCGATTTGTGTGCTTCTTTGATTAGTTTTCGTATTTCTCTTGATTTCTCTTGCTTTTGTAAATAGATTGTGTTCATTGATTGTGATTTTGCTCTTGTTTACGATTGGTGCGTTCACGAGTATAGTTGTTGTTTTTGTTTATGCAAGGTAGACGAAGACGTGCACCCCGAGAGGAGACGCCACCGATTGATCTCTACGTTGAGCTTAACATAAACAAACCACAAGCCTAACCCGAACCAATGGCGAACCAAGGAGAACAATTACCACCACCTCCCCCGAACATGAGGTACTTTGCCCGACCAATCATTGGAGATAATACCTTGTGCCTTGTGCTCGGCGAGGCGGCCCAAAATTTTACCTCAAGACGATTCACCTCAACCAACTTCCCTCGTTTTATTGCTTCGCACAATAGGATGCGCTCAATTTCATCCGGGATTTCTACTCCACGGTCAATACCTTTCCTCTACAAGGTGTAACCGAAAACCAACTTCGAATGAGATGCTTTCCCTATACATTGAAGGATCGAGCCAAGACTTGGTTCATGACATTGCTCCCGAACTCACTCAACACTTGGAAAACCGTCTACGAGAAGTTCATGGGAAAATATTATTCACATCAAAAAAACCACCGATCTCCGAGCACAAATGGCTAGCTTTAGCAAAAACCAGCGAAACTTTTCACGAGGCATGGGAGAGTTTCGAGGGCTATCAACTCCAATGCCCGCACCATCATTTTTGCTTGGGAGTGTTGAATCTATTTTTCTACGATGGGCTTCACCAAACTCTCCAATATATGGTTGATCATGCGGCCGGGGAAGATATCGGCAATCACGCGGCAGAGGAGATCTATGAGTTGTACGAGATGTTAAGCGAAAACTCCCAACGGAAAAGCGTACGTAAGAGGGCTCCCGTACATGAGGCGACCCAATCGTCTGGTTTTTTGAATGATGTCGTGCTTGCAAAGTTAGCGTCATTGGAGGAACACCTTCGCCTACGTGATGCAAAGTTTACTCAAGTGGTGATGGTCGAGGTATGTAGATGTTGTGGAGAAATGGGGCATGGAGGCCATGAATGCCCGAGATACATGAGCCGGTATATGATCCTAATCTTGAAGGATTTCCCTGTGACATTAATGCGATTCAAAGGTATGTCCCCCCTGGTTCAAAATGACCCATACTCTAATACTTACAACCCAGGGTGGAAGAATCACCCTAATTTCTCATGGACGGACCCGAAAGCGGGGTATGCACCCCAATCGGCACCACCTCAAGCCTATGCCCCACCTCAAGTATACGCATATCCTCAAAATCGACCATATCAACCAAGGCCCGAGTTCTAAGGCTACCAAGCAAGGCCCGAATTTCAAGGATATCCATAAAGGCGTGAAGGTTTCAAGTAAAGGCAACCAATGCCAATTCCACCGGAGCCCGAGAAGAATGCTATTAGTGAGTCTTCGGATACTCGAATCGAAAGCTTAGAGAAGTGTCTCCAATCGTTGGCCTCAACCATCTCTACGTCGCACGACACCGTGAAAGGAGTGTCCTCGAGTCAAGCCTCTCTTAAATAGCTCGAGACACAAGTTGGGCAACTCGGAACTTCGATATGCGAAATGCAAAGGAGCAAGATGAATGACAAACTCCCGAGCCAACCCGAGCATGTCAATGCCATCACGGTTTTGAAAAGTGGCAAGAAGGTTGATAACCATGTGGAGATGACCATGAAAATGAAGTAGAGGAGACTTTGGAGAATGAATTTGATGATGAACCGAGAGAGGAAGTTGAGGTCTCGAAGGGTAAAGCTATTGTTGATGAGGAGATCGAGAAGGAGAGTTCAAAGAAGGATGCCCGTAAGGCTTTGCACAAGACGACCACACCTTACCGATCACCGGTCCCTTTTCCGAGTCGTTTGCAAGACACAAAGAAAGAGCGTCAATTCAAGGATCTCTTTACCATGCTCTCGAAGGTAAATGTAAATCTCCCATCACTAGATGTTATCATGAACGTAGTGGCATATGTGCAATTCTTTAAGGATCTAGCATCCAAAAAGAGGAGGTTCGAGGACAATGAGAAAGTCATGATTTCTGGGGTAGGCTCTACCACTATACCTCAGAAATAGTGCGATCCGGGAGCTTTTGTTATGAAGATCACATTTGGGAATGGAAAGGCGACGACCGGGATGCTTGATTTAGGGGCCGGCAATAATCTTATGCCTTATTCGATTTACAAGCAATTGGGATTGCAAGGGCTTAAACCGACACATATGTGCCTACAATTAGCGGATCGAACATTGATGGAATCGAAGGGCATTATCGAGGATGTATTGGTCAAAGTTGGGTCCATTATTGTGACGGTGGATTTCGTGGTTCTTGACGTGGGAGATGTCTCAAATACTGGGATGAATCACACAATCTTGCATGGCAACGACCAATACGCATATCGATGTCAAGGATGGACGAGTCACTCTTTCGGCTCATGGAGAGACGGTCACCTTCACGATGAAAAATGCTCGGGAAGCTCCACCCAAAGTTGGCCAATGCTCGTTTATTGAGGACATCAACAAAGAGGTACATCCCGACTTTCATTCTAAATTTTCTAATTGCAATCGTGTTGATGAGAAGAAGAAGGCAGTGGAGTCGAGTATGATTGTGAATGATGAGTTTGAGGTGAAACTTGAGGATTTGAGTAAGAATGATGATGTTGAAATAGGGAATGAGTTGAAACCGGGCAAGAAAGGATCGAAAAAGAAACCTAAGAGTGGAGGTGCAAAACCGGCAGGTACCTCATCGGGTTTGAAGGAAGATGTCAATTCCGAGTCTTGGAAGTCTAAGAAACGAGGGGTGCATCTTGATGATGATGATGAGTTAAAGAGGAAATTCCTGGTGCCTCTGGAAAGTAAGTGGACAAATGTCTTCTTTGACGAGTATGCAGAGTTTGGAAGATGAGAGGCTCGTCAATCCGTGCCCGGTTGACTATGAATTGATGGGAAAGTCGAGCTCACGACTTTAAACCGAGCGCTTCGTGGGAGGCAACCCACGTTTTTGCATTTTTCTTTTCTTTTTCCTTTTTGCATTTTTCTTTCCTTTTTCTATATATATAAAAAAACGAGTGAAATCGAGCTAGAATCGTTTTTGAGAGTGTTAGTGTAAGGTTAGAGCGAAAAGTCTAAAAATATAGCTAAGTATAGAAAATTTTGCTAAGGGAGAAAGAGTGAAATTGGCGAGGTAAGTGTTCGTAAGTTGAGTCGAGAATTTGGAGTAAAAATAGGCAAAATTTGGCCAAGTATGGAGATTTAGTAATGGGAAGCCTTAGACCATGCACTCGCACGCGAAAACGAGTTCGCGACCTGCCAGCCGTGACTCGCCAGCGAAAGGAGCCTCGCGCTCGTGGCTTGCGGTTCTATCCCGCCAGCGAATGGCGCGCCATGCCCAGGTTCAGCTATACTTTGCTCGCGCGCCCAAACTCCATCCGCGCCCGACGAAAGTGCACTCGCCAGCGAGAGCTGTCTTGCTCCCGGCGACTTCCCCTTTGCAGCTCGCGGACGCTGCCTCGCCAGCGAAACGCACGTGTCCCTCAGGTTTCAGCTCCAAGTGACTCATACGCCCAATCCAGTTTTGCGCCCAGCGAGACCCGTGTCGCCAGTCAACCCTCCCTCGCGCCTTGCGAAGCCCGACTTGCCCGCCAACCCAACTAGCGCTCTGCGAACTGCACAGCCCCCAATCAGCTTGTCTTCTTCCTCACGCTGCCGGCGCTGCCTCCCGCCACCGCCCGTCATCGCCAGTTCCAGCCAACCACCTCCGATCATGAAAATTTTTACATCAACGCGACGCTCTCGTCGGTGCCAACAACACATCCGAGTTCCATACAAAAATTCCGGTAAGAAGGCTTCCGATTTTCCGGCCAAAGCTTGTAGATCTACATATCCTTCAACCTTCAACTTCAAATTCCTGGTGACTCGCTTGGACTTATGAAAATCCGAAGGCACTCCCGGACTCTTCTCGTCGAGGCGCACCTTTTTTCGACCACCATCGCCGGATCTGGAGAAATTTTCTGGCGACCATTTTTTCCAGCGAACGAGCTTCCACCGAGTCACGGTTAGCTTTTCTCGAGCTTCTGTTTGCACGTGCCATCTTTTGCGATTGGCGTGTTTTCCGGCGACCGAAACTCCAATTTTCTCCGATGTCTCTCTTTACGAACTCCGGAAACTATTTTCTTGGCAAATTCCAAGGTACAACTGCTTGAACTTTCTTTTTATTTTCATTATTTTTGTTGAGCTTGAATTACTACTCTTGCCGGAGTAGTCGTATTTGGTGATTGGAGTTGGACT
The DNA here is from genome assembly GCA_008636005.1 of Striga asiatica. Classification (NCBI taxonomy): domain Eukaryota; kingdom Viridiplantae; phylum Streptophyta; class Magnoliopsida; order Lamiales; family Orobanchaceae; genus Striga; species Striga asiatica. The sequence goes on from BKCP01000001.1 coordinate 2,340,909, forward strand.
CGTGTGATAGGCACGTCTTGTCGGGTGTGCCAATTTTTGTGTTGTCGTTGCCGGTTGTTTGAAATTGTAGGTTGATACTTACAGAAAGTGTCGGTAATCGATGCGTTATGATGCACCCAAAGAGGAGTTGGTCGTGTCATTATGGCCCGTATAATTGAGGGCCTCGAGGTCCGATTTTTGAGCTTTCACGCATATGTGTGTCTTCGTCGAGTTTGTGGATTCACGGTTATTATCCTTCCGAGACATCTACATGTGGCACTTACTTAGAGCCGAGTGACATGTTTCGTGAGCTCACTTATGCTTTCAAATGTCCTAGTACTCGGGTGACTTATAGAGTTTCACGTGTTCAATGTACAACCGTTCGGATGGTTTCGTTTTTAGCTCGAGGACCTTCAGATCGTTTGCCCTATTCCAATCGGACGAACACCATTGGACACACGGTGATGCGCCACTGTGTAGAGTAAGCATTTTCTTTTCTTCATTTTCTTTTTCTCTTATTTCTTCGCTTTTGTTCGTGCTCATGTGCTTTTTATTTTTGTTCGTTTCTTGAGTTTCGCGTTGACTATCGCTTGAGCTCGTGTTATGTGCCTTTTCTTGTACTTTTTTGTTAAGCAATGAGGACATTACTTTGTTTTAAGTGTGGGGGAGTAGTTTGTTATGTTTTTGTGGTGTTTTATTGTGTTTTATGTGCCTTTGCTGAGTCAATTTTGGGTTCGGTTTTGTGTCAATGGGTCCATTTTGTCGCGTTTTATGTGTTTTCATTCTCGTTATGTGTTTTTGTATTTTGTCATATTTTCTTGCGTACTTTGGTGTTGATTAGGTCCACCTCATTCAAGTTTTGGGAAGACGAGCCCTTTCTGAGACATTTCCGAGCCGTTCGAATCATTTACGAGCCACCCGAACCATAGCCTAGCCGTTGATCGAGCCATTCCCGAGTCAAAACGCGTGAACTCTAGCCTTTTCGCACATCAGGCGTACTCGCCGCGAGCCGCGAGACAATCCCGAGCACTCGCTGCGAGGCCGTCTTCGCGACCGGCGAAGCACGCGCGAGGCAGCCTATCACGCCCGAGCACTCGTTGCGAGGCGGCATTGGCGACCCGCGAGGCGCGACCACAGCCTAGGGCAGCACTCACTGCGAGTTCTCACCAACGACCTGCGAAGCGTGCGCGCGAGACACCCTGGCCGGCACTCGCTGCGAAAGATCTTCCGCGACCTGCGAGAAGCCGCGCCCAACAGCAGTCATCCGCGACACTCGCTGCGGAAAGGATTTAGCGGCCCACGAAGTGCAAGCGCCCGAGCGCCCAGGGCAGTACTCATTGCGAGTCTTCACTCGCGTCCTGCTAAACGCAACCCGGCGCATGCACATAGCCCACACTCGCAGCGAAAGGCATTTGGCGACCCGCGAGCGCCCAGTTCAAGTGGTTTTTCACGTCTTACCTTGCTGCGAGGTGATTTTCGAGACTTGCGAACGCCAGAATTCATTAATGTGTGTGCACCTAGTGTGTGCTTTTAGATTTCACTATAAATACATTTTAGTCATCTTGATTTCATTTGTCACTTTTCCACTTTAGGAATTACTCTTTTCTTTTTAGTTTTCTCTCTATTTTCTCTCTTGGAGCTTTAAGTCATCATTTTCCGGCGACTTTCCGGTGTTCTCGTCTTTTGTCCAAGTTCTGAACTTTTGAATCCGATTTTCATCTAGCATGTAATAGAAGATTGGGTATTTACTTTTAAAACTTATTACTTCGATTTTTGCCTCATTTTTACTTATGATGCTTATCAAGGTAAATGTGAGTGCTTGTTGGATCATGGATGGGAAGTTTGGACTTGATTATTTTTATTGCTTGCTTGAGTGATTGTAGGGATTAATTGCTTGTCTATCTAGATTAAGGGTTGAGACTCTATTTAGTGCTTAATCACTTAGGTTATAAAGTTAGGGTTAATGACCTAGTGCTTAGAGCTTGCATATTTCTCTTTGTTACTTGTTTTCCTTTTTGTTTCGATGGCATAGAGACTCCGGTAGGTTAAATTCCACATTCTCTCGTTTGCTTGTTGCTTTCAATTCCGAATTTCGATTAGCATTAATTCATCCCCAATCACATTGATTAGAATGTTTATGTTTTATTTTCACATTTTGTGTGATTTGGACAATTGAATAGTGAACAAAACTCTAAACCGTCTTCCTTTGAGAATGGTTCGATTTGGATACTCGGTTATTAACAATTTCCAAAAATACTACTTAACATCTATCAATATATGAGTGAATGATAAATGGTAAATGAGCAATTGTTGTAGAAACTTATATTTATTCATAGAAATTCTATGGTGTAATTACTAGAGTGGAATTAAATATTAGTACTCGGGATAAAAATAATGATAAGCTCAATTCATCTACAATTGATTTTATATTGAAAAAAAAAGTATTTCGAAATTTTTAATAAATATATCTTTATTTGTCTTTTCTATATTTTAAGGTATTTATTATAAACATTTCAGCATTTATTTAAATTATATTTCAGCTGTAAACTTTTCAACATCGATTCGTGTAGCATGCAGTACTGTTGTGTTGAAAAAATATGAATGCAACCAATTTTGATATAAGTTATTGGTCGATAAATTCAATGCAAGACAACATGAATGTCAGAGATACATTTTTTCTGAGCGCGTAAGCATCACAACTTGTTGACAAATGATGAGAAGTAGAAGAAGAAATTAGAAAAAGCGTTATTTTTTAAATAGGTGGGCATAAAAAAATATGAGTTTTGTAGATAGATAAATATGGATAATAAAAATATTTAACAATTAAGTTGGCATGACTTTTCAAATTGTTTTTAAAAATTTTCAAAAGTTTTATTCGTTAAATGATTGACCAGATTTTGTAACCAAATTTACACGTTTGACCGAAAAAATTTAAGAAAATGATTGAGCAGCTTTATTGGAAGCAAGTTTTCAAGATTTTTTCTCATTATTGGCCAGATTTATCCAAAGTATTTAAGGAAATTATTGCTCATATGTTTATGAATTAAGGTTTACACAATATCTTTCTCAAATAATAATTTTTTTTTTGAAATTCGAATTTTCATTCAGCCGCCATTTTTCAATAATAAATACTAGGAATAGTAACTTTAAAAATTTTAAGTGAGAATTTCAATAATATTTCAAGTAAATCTCTCTCTCTATTATATAATATAGGTTATAATTGAGAAAAGGTAGCTTTTCGGACTATTCGGTAGTTTTTTGTTTTTTTCAGAAACGATTATTATTATAAACAAAAGGCAAAAGCCAAAAAAGAATACAAGAGAGCAATTCCACTGGGATTATACACTACAAGAGAATAATCAGCACTAAAGCCTACCACCAACACAATTTACTACCTCCTCAAAAAAACAAAAAACAAAAAGCATCTTAAATACAACAAGACTAAATACAAAAAGATAACAGAGGCTAAATAACCTCCTGAGCAAACAACCTCCTAGCTAAATAACCTCCTGAGCAAAACTAACAAAACAAAAGAATCTACAAAAAGAGAGGGAGTCAATGGGAACCACTGAGCAAACAACCTCCTAGCTAGTTACGCAGTAAATTCTTGCGCAAAACAATCAGTTGGTGGAATTTTCAACAGTCAAATAATTCTACAATATCTTGGACTTTATTCTTTTTCGGACTTTCTCAACTTTGGAGGTGGACGGTGGTTGGGCACAAATATGCATAAGGCCTTGTTTGGATAATGGCGTTTTGGCCAATTTTTAGTTTTCTGACTAAAATTAGCTTGTTTGACAATTTGACCAGTTAAAAACAGATGTTTAGTAAAATAGCTTATGGGTGCAGCGTTTTTATCCAAAAAGCCAAATTTGGAAACGCTGGTCCTTGGAACATTTCACATTAGCTTTTTTAAATTGGGGCATACAATTAAGTGATTTAAAATGCCTGGACATTGGACACTCACGCCTTTTTCTTTTCTTTTGTGTGGAGTGTAAAGTACTAATTATTTTTTATTGTTTAAAATGCCTGCACGCTATCAAGCCTTCACTTTTTACTATCTTTTTGTCTTGAGTGTTAAATATTCATTATTTCCTATTTGTAAATAACAATATTAATATGTCATTATTTATTTTAAATCTTTTATTTAGTTACTGTTTGACTCTTCATTTTAAATATTCAAGGAAGAAAAATTATCTTTCTGCTATTATATTATTATTAATTAATTTTCAATTTTCTAAATATGTAAATAATTTATAATATAAGGTGATTATGATTATAATCTAAAAAATATATATTAAAGTGTATTACAAATAGTTTGATATATTAATAGCTAATAACAAACATCTAATTTTACCAAACATATTTTTATAAATATAATCAGCTGGTCAAAACAGCTAACACTATTAGCTGGTCAAAACAGCTAATACAATCCGCTAACAGCTGATTGCCAAACAAGGCCAATATGTTTTTCTTTTTCAACTGCAAACAAGTACGAATCTCGTGTGATGCACGGGCAAGAGATATTCACTAATACTTATAAATTAAAAATTTTCATTAAATAGTATTTATAAATTAAAAACATGGAATCAATATATAATACAATGTACCTATATTAATTTATTTAAAATGTTATATAAAATTTAAATTGTGCAAAATTACATAAAAATATATATTTAAAATTAGTACATAACCCGTGCGTTGCACATAACTGATAATAAATTACATTATATTCATTTAAAACCATGTGTCATTTCAAAATTTTTATTCAGAAATTCGATTTGACAATAACGTGATTCCATAAAATAATTATTTTGGTAAAATTTTATTATATATTTAAAAACCTATGTGAATAATAAGTATAAATATAAAACTTATATTTTTTCATTAATTAAAATGAATTTATTTTGTATAAAATATCTAAATAAAAAAATTTAAATAGTTGAGTAAAAACAATCAGTCATACGATTCTTTATGTCAAAAAAAATCAACATTATCATGCTAAAAAAAATGAATAATGTATTTCACACAAAAATTATTTGAAATGTAGTAAAAAAAAATGAATTAAATCGAGATCCACTAATTATACAAAAAAAAAAATGACCAGAGCTTTTTCTATAAAAAAAACATCGATACACGCACATTATATCGAAATATCCATTCATATTATTTTGTCAGAGTTACGGTAATTTTATTATGTTGAATTCATACGAAAAGTTGAAATAAAAATTGAAACACACGCCTAAAAACCAATATATTGGCGTGTGCTCTACAGAAAAAAGTAAACCGTGTATTGATTAATTTTTCAACAAATTTCCGAACAAAACACAGTCATTAAATAACCTTAATAATTTTTCTCACTTTATACCATATATTGATTAATTTATTTTTCAAAGAAACAACCATCAATACTAAAAATAAATTCGTCCACTTTATACCATATATTAAGTAATTCACATGATTTGAGTATTTAAGTTATCTTAAAATATGGCTTAATTACTTTCTTAAATAATGAGCTGCAATTTACATAAGTGATTATTTGATATATACCATAAATTGGTCATACTTCCTTAAATAATGAGCCGCAATTTCCATAAGTGATTATTTGATATATACCATAAATTATTAAATTAATTTCCCGAAAATAGTAAATAGATTTTTTTTAAGGAAATAGTTACTATTTAAAAAATAATCAAACCTTTATATTTTGATATTACATTATTACTATTTTACAGTGTTCTAAAAGTCTTTAGGCGCCCGTCTAGGTGGCGCCTAGTCGGGGCCTAAGATCAATATTAAATACCTTATTTTTTTATTTATTATAACTATCTACAAAATAAAATTTTCTCAACTTATAATAAATCCAAACACCTAAGTTTAAACAATAATATTAATATATTTTAAAGAGAACATGAGAACAAAATAATATAATTAGTATTTAAAAAATATATATATAAAAAAACTAAAAATTTGTCACCGAACCCGCCTAGGAGCGTCTAGGTCCGCATATGCCTGCCTAGGCGCCACCTGGCCGCCGAGCCCGTCAAGTCCGCCTAGGCGCCGGTTAGCCACCTGGCCGATTTTTTTGGCCGATTTGTGCAAATCGGAGGTGGCCGGGCACCGCTTAGGCCAATTTTTAGAAGAATGCTATTTTATCAGCAATACATTAATTTCATATTTTCAATAGAAAACGATTATTAATTATATATATCCTATTTTTTTTCAAAATAATAAATTGTATCATATGTGTTCTATTTAAGAAATTTATATTCATTTAAAAAAATAAAGAATCGAAGTTTTTACTTAAATCTCAAATATTCTAAAAAATTTTCTTTATTATTTATATTTTTTATGACACTCTTTAATTGTACAATTACCAATCACATATTATACTAATTTTTTAATTGATATCTAATGACGATAGATATTTTCTAATTTATACAATTTATTAATTTTCAATCAGTATTAATAATAAATTTAATTTTTATAATAAAATACATAAAGTATTTATTTATTTTATATACGCAATATGAATTTTAAATTGAAACTAGTACTTCAAGAGATGATTGGTTTTATATATTATATATGAAAACTGATACCAAATACAAAAAACTTAGCTTTCAAAATGTATTTATAATTTAAGTTAACCAAGTGTTTTATAATTTTTCAAGGCCTACTATATATAAGTAGAAGTCCAGATCTATATAAACAAAACTCCAAAATTGACATATAGGATTATGAAATACTAGAAGTCGATACATAGGCTTGAAAATTTTTTCATTTATATAGTGCTAATTTTTCTAATTTATATCTACTGACATTAAAGATAAATTTTTAATTGATATATAATTTTATTAATTATCAATAATATTTCAAGATAATTAAATTTTTATAATAACAATAAATATAACTACTTATTTATTTTATATATGCGTTATTTACGTCAAATTGAAGTTAGTCAAGAAATAATTAAATTAATATATCAAAAACAATAGCAATACAAAAGTTATTATCTTTTAAATTATATTTATAATTTAGTTAATTAAGTGTATCATAATTTTAAAAGTCCTTAGTGTCAGTTGGTAATGAGTTTCATGGGTTTGACCATTGAAAAAAAATTATTCTGGAAGTTTGTATTACTTTTCTTATCCATTATATAATGCAACTTTGAATAATGTTACATTGTCAACTTAATATACAACTAAGTTTCACTTGTGTTGTAAACCTAGTTCTACACTAAGTTGGTAATGTATCATTTTTCTGTAACTTTATATCTTTCAGGTATACAACATGTGATGTAATTGAAAATCAAACCGACAACTAAAAAGAAGGAAAAGAAAAAAAGAAAAAAAGAGTCCGCATCTCCATGATAGAGATGCTCTAAACGCGCATGCTGAGAATAATTAGATGATCATGTGGGTTCAAAGAGGCTCATTAGCTCAAGTTTGATGAGTTGGAACTTGGAAGGGTTGCCTATCTTTTTTTTTATGCATTAATTAGATAAACAAAACAAAAATGAAAGGGAAATAATTATTTCAGTTNCCACGATGAAAGGTTGTAATTTTCAATTTCTCCATTGAGCTACAGACTCGTAGTGAAAATTTCCAAGATTTATAGCTCTAAAGTGAAAATTTTCGAATTTAGATAATATTCGTTAAATAATTTGATTCGATATATAGTTCATTCATTACGGAGGAAATGTTACCACTGCAATAATTCAAAATGATTGACTTGATTGCCTCCTTAAAGTTCAAAAATATTTTAGGCTGCCTCTGGATTGAGAGATTCATTGGGGAGTTCAAATTTACAAGTTTAAATCTCTATACATGTTCGAATGCTAACAAAAGTTGGAGAATTTCAATCAAGTCAAATCGACTTTAGTCATTATTTTAAAATAATGACTCATCAAACCTAGTACTTTCAAATCTACTATTTATCTCACCTTGACGATCACACTATCTGCGAGTATAAATCTTCATTTATATTCATCACAACACCAAGCCAACACCATCAATGCAAGTTAGACAATGAATTTATAATTCTTTCCACAAATACATTCAAAGAGTTTTAAAGCAAATTTACATTTCAAATGATTCGAATTCAATGAGGTTCAAATCCCTCAATCCAAACATAGACTTAATATTAAATGATAAACACTTTCCATATGCATCTTAAATCAAACTACAAAGCCTCCACTGCTCCAATATTCTTGTTTAAGGAAAACAGTAATAGAGAATAAAAGTGAAAACATGAAACTATTCACTCTTTTAAATGCAGAAGCTATACGAAGATAATGATCATTTCCATTACTTTTTTTTTAGAATATTTCTATTAATAAGAATCATACACGAGCATTTGCTTCAACATTTCACTTAACAGCTAACTCAACCACACAAATATGTGAACACTTAACTAGTATAGTATATAACTAACGAAAATTACCTCGGTCGATATTCTATCTGCAATTTGTGTCGCACGCGATCTGACCTCAGCATTCAAAATCGACATAAAAAATCAAAATCAAAATCAAACAACCAACACAAGCATTCATTCGAAAACATAAAAAACATAGCTCGACATTTATGGAGGAGAACAAACACTTCATTTAAAATATTCAAACACAAATGTCATAAGCCGAACCGGCGCCTACACACGAGTTGTCCACAAAATTAAAACGCAAAAAGATAACGCAGTTTTCAAAGCAAAAATACCCAAAGATAGTTGTCAAAATAAGGCACGCAAGCCCAAATAACAAAAGCAAGTTACGAGCCCTAATAACTCGCTTGGTAGTCTCTTGCTTTGAAAATATATAACAATGGGATCTTAGTAGTTGGGATAAAAATAATGATATAAGCTCAATTCCTCTACAATTGATTGTATATTAAAAAAAGGTTTTTCGAAATTTTTAATAAATGCTACTTTTATTTTACTTTTATATATTTTAAAGTATTTATTGTAAATATTTTACTATTTATTTAGATATAATCAACGGTAGATTTTTCAATAGCAATTAGTGTGTTGAAAAAACATGAAAGCAACCTGTTTTGGATATAAGCTAATGGTCGATAAATTCAAAGCAAGTAAACATGAACCTTTCAGTTGAACTTTTCTGAGCCCGTAAGCATCAAAATATTTGTTAAGAAGAAGAAGAAGAAGAAGAAGAAGCATTTTTTTATTGATATAATTTTATTGACCGATTATTGGATAGACTGGTAATCGAGTTAAGTGTGCGTGGAATAAGAAAAGATTGAAGATAGTAGACATATATATATATATATATATATAGTAGTAATAATTAATTGAAGTGCGTGGCTTCTTCATAATAATACATGAATATGTCTTAAAAGCAATAGCATCGTTGGCTGATATCCTCAGTTGGCTGTGATAGTGATATCCATTCCATTCTGGCAATGCTTTCCGCATATGAAGTAATGGTTCCCAGTAGTCGTGAATGTAAAATTACTAGCTCCGGTATTACTATTATCTATGGGACTATCCGGTAAGGGTATCGGATTGCATGTCGCAAAGTTACTTGCATTGTTGAAGCTTAAGAAAGCCATGGAGGAACAGAGAAGAGAAAACAATCTCACGTACTTCATTATTGAGAAATGATGAACCAGAGAGTGTATTTATACACGCAATGCTCGCAGCACACTAACTACCTTGCTAATTAAGGTTACTGCTAACTGCATGAACAAACTTATTTTTCATGTTAACTAACTAAACTAATGACTGTGTATTTATTATTCAATACACCCCCTTAGAAATCGAGCCATCTTGAGCAAGGCACTTGGCGCGCAGAGGAAGCCGAGAATTCAATAGATGAAACCGACCAGGGGAAAGTGGTTTGGTAAGCAAGTCTGCAAGCTGTGAGGCAGAAGGAACATAGCGCACCTCCACATCTTTAGCAGCCACTTTTTCTCGAACAAAATGAACATCAATTTCGATATGCTTGGTACGAGCATGAAGCACAGGATTAGACGCAAGAGCAGCGGCACTGTCATTATCACACCATAAAATAGATGGTGACTCAAGAAAAAGACCAAGCTCCTGAAATAAAGACCTCATCCAAAGCAAATCAGTAGTGGCAGTGGCGAGGCTTCGGTACTCAGACTCCGCACTACTGCGTGAAACAACATTCTGCTTTTTAGAACTCCAACTCAGGAGATTTGAACCTAAGAAAATGAAATGGCCACCAGTGGAGCGCCTATCATCGACACAACCGGCCCAATCGGCATCTGAGTAAACTTCAAGTGTAAACCTTTGGACTGGCTGGAAAACAAGGCCAACAGAAAGAGTACCTTTGATGTACCTAAGCAGATGTTTACAAGCCAGCCAGTGATTGTGAGTAGGAGCATGCAGAAATTGACTGAGTTTGTGTTGACCCCAAAGGAAATATCCGGTCTAGTCATAGTTAAGTATTGAAGAGCACCAATGACACTCCTAAACAAAGTAGGGTTAGAAAAAGGGGCACTGTCTTGAAGATGCAGCTTGTGAGAGGGAGAGAGAGGAGTGGAAACAGGTTTACTGTGTACCATGCCTGTCTTGACCAAAAGATCTAGAGCATACTTAGCTTGGTTTAAAAGAAAGCCATTTGAAGTCCTAAGAGCCTCAAAACCAAGAAAATGGTTAACTTCTCCCATAGTTTTTAGAGCAAACTGTTTGCCAAGAGTAGCAATAAGTTGAAGAACAGACTGAGAGCTATCACCAGTTATGAGGATGTCATCCACATATATCAAGACCAACAACAATGTACCATTTGATCTTTGATAAAAGAGAGAGGAATCAGAGACAGATTCTTTAAAATCCAGAGAAAGTAAGAAGTTCTTTATCTTAGTAAACCAAGCCCGAGGAGCCTGCTTAAGACCATATAAGGACTTGGTAAGTTTGCAAACAGCATGTGGATGCTGAGAGTCCAAAAAACCTTCTGGTTGTGTCATGAAAACAGTTTCAGTCAAGTCTCCATTTAAAAAGGCATTATTAATGTCAATTTGTTGAATAGCCCAAGAATGTGTGGCAGCAAGAGTAAAAATAAGTCTTATAGTGGAGGCTTTGACCACAGGACTAAAGGTTTCAAGGAAATCCACACCTGCAGTTTGTTGAAAACCCCTAGCCACCAACCTGGCCTTAAATTTGTCAATGGAGCCATCAAGTTTGTACTTTGTTCTGAACACCCATTTATTGGAGATAATCTTCATGTCAGGAGTAGGGTCCACCAATGCCCAAGTGTTGTTAGCAATCAGAGCCTGAAACTCTGCCTTCATAGTAGCAAACCATTCTGGTTTAGACAAGGCCTCAGAAATAGAAGTAGGTTCCAAAATAGGTAGAGAGGTGAGGTTGGCAGAAAAGGATTTTGGCTTGAATATGCCAGCTTTAGATCGAGTAACCATTTGATGAGAATTTGGAGGAGCATGAAGAGGATTAGATGATGATAGCTGAGGTGGAGAAGAAAGGGAAGAAGAAGAATGAGAAGTAGCATTTGGAGAAATATGAAGTTTAACAACAAGAGGAATAGCTGGAAGAGTAGATGAAGGGGAACCAGATGAGGAAGGAGGTTCAGGAGATTGAACAGAAGAAGGAAGAGGAAAGGGAAAGGAAGAAGGAGCAGAAAAGGAATTGCGAGAAGAAGAAGAAACTGAAGGAGAAAACAAAGAGGAGTAAGGAAAATCATTCTCATTAAAGGAGACAGTGATGGCTATATATAGCCTACCCTCAGAGCTTAAGCACTTGTAGTCTTTGTGTTGATTGATGTACCCCAAGAACAGATATTTGGATGTCCTAATTAAACATGAACTTGTTGGAGTTATATGGTCTAAGGTAGGGAAAACAAGCACATCCAAAAGTCTTCAGAAATTTGAGATCAGGAAAGGTGTGAAACAACATGTAATAAGGAGACTTATTTGAAAGAGAAGGGGTAGGCAATCTGTTGATGGTGTATACTGCAGTGCTAAAGGCATCAAACCAGTATTTTAGGGGTATTTTGGCTTGAGCAAGGAGGGACAGACCCATTTCCACTATATGAAGATGCTTCCTCTCAGCTTTTCCATTTTGTTGGTGTGTATGAGGGCAAGGATGTCGAAAGGAGATACCAAGATTGGTAAGAAGAGGAA